>RJWJ010020278.1:0-29260 GCA_004363605.1 Indri indri | reverse complement strand
CTAGAATTTTTTAATCAATCAGCATGTAATTATGAATTTGATTCACAAATGGATATCTTCAATACTGGATTCACCTCGTTCTTTTAAATATCTCTCCCATAATTTTAATGCACAGAAAATTATGAAATAACTGGCTAGAAATCTATCTTTACTATAATTATGTTATGTCAGTAAAAAGAAAATGAACCTTTCTACCAATTTATACTAAGAGTTTTGAAGAAGATTTCACTTTTGTCCTATTACTATATTTAGAAAAGAAAAATGTAGTAGAATTTACTCAAATCTGGGAACAGGTTAAATACCTTTAGGACTAAATGTAAAATTTTAAGTTACAAAAAATATATACTAATTCTATTGATGAGTAAAGGAAGAGAGAAGGAGAGAAATAATAGGCAAATTGACAAAAATATATTCACTAAACAGAGTCAAATTGCCAGTAAGAATTCTTGCAGTCATCATGACATCAAAGATACACTCTTGCAAGCTATCAAAGTGTCTTAAATAAACAGAATGCCTAGCAGTAGTCGCTATAGCTAACTAACATAAGAGCTGAAAGCTGCAAGGGCTTATCCCACTTGAGAAGGAGAAAAGTCATGCAAGCTAGTTTCCCATTTTGTCTGGACAGGAAGACATTTACTAAATGTATTTCCTCCTTGGGGATAAAGTGTAAAGTGTGACACTACCCATTGACGACACCAAGATCACCTACATTTACTTCCTTTTCCTATTTTAAATGTAAGTAAACAGCAATTTTTAAAAATAGATGCACTTCTCATCTCTGACCTGAAAATGCAATTAACAAAATGAAACTCCCGGCTATACTGTTTGGAAAGCAAAAGAGTCATTGGACTCATCCCCGAGAAGCTGTTTCAGAAGCAACCAACAACCAGCCCCTTGGGCTGTGACAAGATTGTATTCCAGTTTGTCCCAGTGTCTTATATTTGAGTTCTCCCTTCGGTAGCACGGAGCAGGGCAGAAGGAGAAGCTGGTGCAATGCACAATGCAGCTCATTGTTCTATGTTAGAAGAAAAAATCCACCGTAACCCAAAGGCTCATCTACGTGATAATTTAACCAGAGCAAGTTGGCCAGTATTAGTCGATCCAACCTACCCCATGCCCCACCCTAGACTACACTCAAACAACAGCCCAAACCAACAAACCTAAACCCTCTGATTCTCAACCTGATGGAACGAAAGATAGTTTAACTGTTTAAGGTCTATTCACAAAGCACATTTTTCTTTCTGAATATTTACAATCCTAGGATTTTCATTCTCTCCTCTGCGCCACTTCCTCTCCCTGACATCACCTCAGACTGCAAACTAATAACAATAATTAAAAAATTAAATTAAAAATAAAACCAAAAATTGCTGTCCCTGTTTTAATACAATCCTCTCAAGTGGAATCAGAGAGGACTGGGAACCCAGATGAAGTTCCTGAGACACAGATATGAACAACTCTGCCAAGTGGACTGGCTGGTGTTCCAGTTTTTAACACACAGGGTCTGGACTTGAGGGGACGGAGAGAGAAGAAAGGAGTGAGGAGTCTGCACTGTTGCTTCCTGCGAGACAAGCCCTCAGTATCCTTTCTGAGATTTCTCATCCCACATCTCGGGCCCATCAGATCAAGAAGAACCAGCAAGTCACAGTTACAATTTCAACATGATTTTGCACCAAAGCCTCAGGAGGACCTGGAAAAGAGGAAGGACAACTCAAAGGGTATGTGGGGAGGGCACAGGAAACTCAACATTCAACGTTACTGTGACTCAGGAAAGCCAATAAAGTTTCACTGACCTGCTTTCTTTGTGTTTTCAAGCTGCCCTCCTTACTGAGGAGCTGGCACCAGCTGGGCCCAGACGTGGGCAGAGTCACACCTCAGAGCCACCACTCTTGGAGCACAGAGTAGGAACAACCTACAAAAACGAAAAAGAGTGACATTAAAAGGGGGTTAAGACCAGAAATGATCCACTACTCAACATCACTGGGAGTCAAAAATTACGACAAGAGAACCTTTCCCATCTCCTGCCTGCAATTACAAGCACGCTGCTGGCTCTAGGCCGATTCCACCCAGAGCTGTTCCATTAGCATCTAAGCAAAAGCCACTGGAGCTGAGTGTGCCTTGGACAGGAACCCCCCTGCCCCCAAGCATACTCCCACAACATCGAGGGCAACGCCAGATGAGAACGGCTTGGACCATGGGCTCTGAGTGGAGCTTGGAGCATCCTAATGGCATGCTCATAGCAGATGCCGATGGACCACCAATTTAATGGGAAGAGAAAAGCAAGACAGCAATCAATGCTATCAGAAACAGAGGCGGGGGGAGAGAGTTGAAGAAAGTAAGAAATATTCAACTAAACAGTGCCTTAACATAAAGGAGAGATTATTACTTCTTTTCCCAAGTGAGGGAGGAAGTGTTCGTAACGCACATCCAATAGGACCAACCACAGACCTCTTCTTTTCTGTAGGGAAGATGCAGAAAACGTCTCCAATTACACATGCCCTTCAAGAGTTTGAGAAAGTCTGTTCTGGGGTGTCAAGGGCTGCAAAGCCCTGCACTGGGAGAAAGCTGTGTCTGGCCATAGACAAAGTTGGAGAAAACTAGGATGTAGCGTTTCCCAGAGCTACGGCATTCGGTCACATTCTCTCTGCCTCTGAACACAGCATCCCTCAGCTAAGCTGACGAGTGAAAAACTGGGAGAAGACTCAAGAAGTAACATAAACCCCATGCAGACAACACCTGTCGAGAAACAACTGCTTGGTGTGTTTTCTCACTTTTAGCCCCTTTTGGAGTGTCTGGAGACAAACTGCCCATTCACGACGCAGGGTGATCATTTTGAATCTTACTTGCTTTGTCCACAAATAGTTACTGAGCACTTCTGCAGGCAAACCCTCGAGCTAGACCAGCCTGCTGGAGGTGAGAAAGCCCCACCAACCCTTTCTACCCACCACAGTGCTTCAATTCTCCATCTTTTCCTTGGTGCCTTTCTCTTTTGAAAAGTTCTTTGGATTTCGAACAAAGTATCAGGTAACAAGGAGTAACTCACAGGGACAGCCCCTGAATGGGACACAGACCTCGTCACTACCCCAGTAGTTCTCCGTGTTTCCTGCAGCAGGACCCTCCTTGAGAATCGGATGAACAGACATCCCAGGATAAGAATCCTTGTTTTACCCGACATACGACCGGCCCCTCCTTTAAACTATGCATCAAGTCGACTTTATTAAAATCCCCACGGAGTTTGCAGAAATGTACAGATCATCCCCACCCATCTGACCCTAAAGATACCTAAGGCAAAATTAAATACTGTTTAAAAAAAAAAAAAGGCAAAGTTATGCATTTTAAAATTAATGTCAAATTTTTATTAGGAAGAAAGTCTAAAGAGGAATAGCCTCATGTTTTTTTTCTAGAAACTGCCAAGATCTCGACATAAGTAAACTGGAGTAAACTATACTTCTACCCATAATTAATAAAAACATGCTTCAGGGTCAGAGACAAGTCTCTGGAATTAAAAATTTCCAGACTATAGCTAAGATTTCCACTGAAATGTAGACTCACTTCCTTCTCTCATTTAAAAAAAATATTCAAAGAAAGTCCACCAAGAAGTTTCCCTGAAGCACGAAGGACATGGCAGGGAAAGGGGGATCTTTTTAGAGCAAGAAGGCCAAGCTCGGAGACTTGACCTCGAAACTTTCATCCTCTTGACCTTGGGTGTAAATGACTTGAATATTGAGAATGTCTTGCAATTAGGCAGAGTAACAAGAGTCACCACCCTGTTTGTTTAGGGTTCTCTTAGGCCTAAGGGATTCACGGAACTTGAGGAGTAGAAAAGTACAAGACAATTCTTGCAACCAACTTCAAGATACCCCTTACCTCTAGCACCACTGCCTCCGAGAAAAAGAAAAGGAAATAAGAAAGGCTGGATGCAGTTGTGCCCTAGAGGATGACTCCTATAGGAGAAATGTGACAGGCTGGGACCCTAGGGTGTGGGTCCAGGCTGCAGACTTTCTGGATTTGCATTCCCACAGGAAGAGTGGGAGAGGGCGGAAGTCCCTCTGAGAGGGCTGGCGGGGAGGGTAAGGCCAGCCCCCAGCCCCTAGCCCCCAGCCCTGGGGAGATAAGGGACAACGCTATGTAAAACCAGAAAGAAAAGATTAAGGGCTGGGTCTCCAGGTCCAAGGAGATAGCAGTGAAGAGATGAAAGATAAAAAAGAAGATAGTCTAGAAACGAAGGGTGTATCCCAGCTTCTGAAAAACCTGAGGGTTCTTGGAGTGAAAGTTAAACTCTGTCCTAAGCCTAAGAGTCCTAGAAAACATGGAATAAAGTTTAGATGCCTAGGATGATGGTTGAGACTCTGGAAAGATGTTTCCACAGACGACAGAACGGTGGATTTTACAACACTTGACCGGGATGGACACAGAGCTGAGCCTCCACAATGCCCGCAAATGCTTGGGGCCAGATAATCCATGCTGTCTAAGAGCTTAGCTGACCCAGTGCAGGACAGGCTAAAAAGTTTAGTTAAGAGGAGTTCAGATATTAAAATGGCCTGAGCTACTAGGGAGCTTGACAAGCAGCAAAGGTATCTCTTGTAGGATGGGCTGAGTCTTGGCTACGCTGGGGACAGAACCAAACCAGGCTAGATGTTCCACCGAAGCCATGCCTGTTCTCCCCCTGCCTGCAAAGATCAGGACAAAACCGTCTCTTCAAACAAGGGCAGCCTCACATGCGCTCTGAGGGCTGAGACAGCTGTGATGATGGCTTTGAGTTCCAGGAAGTTGATGTGTTTCTTGGCTTGGGATTCAGGCTATGCCTTGGATAGGGCAGCAACCCCTGAAAGTCACTGCCCCACCCACGGCTGGCACAGGCTTTGGTAAGATGGAGCCTTAGAGCATCATGTGGTGTCTCTCAGCATCCGAGCAGGCAATGCACAGTTGGGCACCAGGAGCCACAGTTGGCACCCAGAGCCAGCTCTGGGTCTTCTTACCCTGGTGAGGTGGGTGCTGAGAAGTCGGGGGGGAGACACCCCTTGGCACATGCAAGACCGAAGTGTGGAGGTGAAGGGGGGTGGCGACACCAGGCCCCATGACACGTATGTGGGCCTCCTCTTAGGTTGTGGGCTGAGCTCCCAACACTCTCCCAACTCCCATCCCTCAAGACTGCAGGAAACAGTCAGATTCTTTAACCTGTCACTCAAGGCTCTCCACACTCTGGCCTCAGTTTCCTTTCTGGTCTTGTCGCCCACCAGTCCCCGGCTCAGTTCCTTGCCCCAGAATGCCATCTGCACTCTACCCCCGACCCCATGGCCATCCTTCTACATGATGCCTCCCTGATTTCTCCTGGCCCGTGGCTCTTGGTTCCAAACTCCGGCACACACTTAGCTCAAACTCTGCCATCACACTTAACAATGACAACCACGGCTAACAAATTCTGAGCACTGTGTGTCACATGCCAAGGGCACTGTCTCATTAAATCCTCACAATAACACCCCTATGAGAGTTATTCCCACTGTAGAGCCGCAAACCAGGGTTTAGAGGGGTTATGTCACATGTCTCCAAGATCCCAGACCTGTTAACTGGTACAGCAAAGTTAAATCCAGCTTCCGAACCCTATTAAATTTCTTCTGGACAAAACGTGTGACTCCTGGCACAGGGCCTGAGAGCACAGACGCGCTCCCTCCGTCACGTTCTCTGACTTCCAACGATCTCATCCCGAGACACTGCTGCCCTTCCAGACGCTCCGTGCCTGGCCTTCCGCTTCGGCCTGTGAGCTGTGGAAACAGGAGCTCTCCCCTCCCACCTTCACCTCTGCCTTCCTCTCTCTGGCAAGAGGCAGGACTGGACTTCCACCTCGGGCTAAAAGGTTCACTGCAGCAGGCAAGAGTTTGGAAACACAACCCTTGCTGTGCAAAGCAGTGGGGCACCTCATGTTCTGTACTCTCGTGTTCTAGAAGCAGCCAGGCAAGGGAGGCTAGAGGGAAGCCACAAGGCTCTGCCTGAAATCCCTAACAGCCCACTGCTGTCTGAGGGGCTGATCCAACTGGTCCAACATGGCAGGACCCTCCTCCACAGCCACCCCAAAGAGCAGCAGTACCGCAGCCCTTTGTGGGAGATGCAAATTCTCAGCCCCACCCCAGACCTACAGAATCAGAAACCCTCTGGGGCTGAGCCAAGCAGTCTGTGTGTCAACAGCTCTCCAGAGGATTCCGGCCCTGCAAACCAGCTCCTGAAGAAGGGTAGCACGGAACCAACCTTCTCCACAGATTTGGGAGGAGCTGCTGGTTTATCACACCCCAACCCCAGGGCAAAAATCAAGGTCCTGGAGCAAGAGAAAAGATCCAATTCTAACTTTGGCTTTATTTACCACCATAAAAAAAAAGATAATGAATAAATAAGGGGATGAATCTATGCAGGACCTGTTCGTTGCTTCCTCAGGGTGAGAAGGGGACCTTCACCTGAGGTGGGGCAGGGTGGGGCAGGCCAGCCTGCAGCCCCAGGGTGTCACAGCCACTGGGCCTGGGCCTTCACTTGGCCCTGGGTCCTAAAAGCCACCTATCCAGCGAATGGCATTTGCCAAGCCTGGGCGACTGCCTGAAAAGCTCCCTTGAGTGTGTTGTGGAATGGCCTCCGAACTGGAGCCCTTTGGCCAGGATTTCTGGAGGCCCTGAGTACCCTCCCTGGCTCCTCTGCTGCCCCGGGGCAGTAAGGAATGTGCAACGGGGAGGGGAGGAGAGGAGAGTTAGGTGGGACGACCCCCGAGGGAAAGCAACCGTAAGGCTCCCTCCCAAAGCCTTAGAAACAGCTCACCATCTACCATCTGTCCCAGCAGCACCCACACGTGGAGGAAGGAAAAGGAGCCGAGATCACTCCCAGGGGACAAAGCGCCGCCCCTTACTCTGACCACATTTCAGGCACCCCAGTGGTCTTGACCTGGAACATTCTACCAGGAGTAACGAGCTGCTGACATGCCTTTTTAAAAGGAATGCCAGCTGTCCTTTGGTAAAAGAACACTTCAGTAAAGTGTAGGGGAAGGAACAGAGTGACAGGTTCCATGTGGGAAGCAACTTCTCTTAAAAATAAAAATCATTTGGATATTTTAACTGTTACATTAAGTACAACTTCAGCGGAGTGGCACGTGTTGACTCCCTGCCTACCAACCTTGTCTACGTCAGTCAGATTAAACTGTGTGCTGAAGTCATGAACTGCTGGAAAGGTGGGGAGACTTTCTGGTAGACGCTGGATGAAGCCATCCTGTGCTGCTGCATTCTTCTTCCTGCACCTCTCTGCGGGGCTCTGTGCTGCTGCAGAGGGAGGAAATGCGGCAGAGTCCCGATTACAAGCTTCTCTGCTGGTATGCGACGACTGAAAAAGCTGACTCCACTTCTTGCAGTTCTTCCCCAGGGAGCACGTGTTCCTGCCAGGACCTAACCACTGCCAGACTCCACAGGCTGAGACACAGCGGCCACATGGCAGCCATGTGTCACCCGGCACCCTGCTCCCCTGGGAGGGGGACACGGCGCCCAGCTGTGGGAAGAGTAGAGTCCCTGGACCGCTCTCAGAGTTTTCCCAAACTCTGTTTTTCAGCCCGCCCACCAGGATCTGGCAGTTTATCACTTCCTTGCCTAACTTAGCAGAAACCTGTATCGCTCTCTCCTCTGTGCAAGGAAGCTGGTAGGAAAGGGGATGGGCAGCCGAGGTGGCCCGTGTCTGAATGAGGGGGACCCACACTGGACCTCAGGGGGCAGAGAGCACACAGGGCACCCTCACCTACCCCCAGGGCAGGGAAGGGTCTCCTGGGCCAAGGCTGAATCCTGCAGGGGATTAAGTTTAGCAGCTGCACCCCATCCCACCCTAAAATCTGCTCTGCTGGCTTATCAGGTAGACACAGGTACAAAAAAGGGTGGAGAGGCCTCTATAACACATTTTGGTTGAGGAATTTTAAAACAGAAAAGAAGGATATTGCTATAAGTAATAGAAAACAGGACAAGTCAAAGTACATCACAAGTCCAGTGCATATCCAATTATGTTTCTTCCAGAGCCCTCCTTCCCTGATAACTCAGGGGGTATTAGCTATTTCTGACATAAACTGTGCCAGAAACGTGTTAGGCACTTTACACATATTTAATCCTTCCCCGTATCTTAGAAGGTAATGATTAGGTTATTTGCTGGATATAGCGTGGCTCATAAGAGGCAGGGCCAGGATTTTAGCCTGGGGTTGTCTGACTCCAAAATTCTTGTACTTTCCACTGTGCCACAAAGAGGATCACTGAAAAACCATTCAGGGAAAAGGTGATAAGCAAGCTAGAGGACTGGGAAACCAAGTCAGAGGGAAAACAGAAGCGGCTGAGGGAACAGGAGATGCTCAGCCCATCAGAGAGAAAGTGCCAGAGATGCACGAGAGCCAGTTGCAAAGCTGCAAGGCTGGTGTGTGGAAGAGGGGCACATCCATCCTACAGGCCGGGCCCCCCATGCAGGACCGAGTTGTGAGTGGGAACGCAGGGAAGCAGTCTGGAACTCCATCGTTCTTTAAACCAGAGCAGCCCTCAGATGGAATGGGGCCTGATAAGGTAATGACCTTGCTGCATTCAAGCAGAGGGTGGGGAACCACTGGTTTAAAAAAAATAAAACAAAAACCCCCACAGTCCTGCAATGGGTGGGAGGCCAGGTTATAAGACTCTTCTGTCTTCCAGATTTTGTGCTTCTAGGAGGATAGTCCCTTTGACATAATACCATAAGATTCAGAGGCACGAACAAGAATAAACCATCATAAGATAACTTAAAGAGCACATGATGTGGAGTCTTAAATCTTGGACTAGAAACTCTGCCTGCCACCAACGGAGCCACTGAACTCTCTGGGACTCGGTTCTCTCATCTGGAAAGTAGGACTGATAACACCTGTCCTCCTCACCTTACAATATAGAAATCAAAGGACTATTTATTAAAATACTTTACAAACAGCACACACTCCAGTACCAGCTGATGCTGATACACTATACCAGCTGATGCTGATACACTATCTACCTCCCTACATTCCAGGTAACCCCTGGGGTGAGTCTCCCCAGTCCCTCAATTCCCCCTCCACCCCACCCACTTCCCTTAGTGGATTGCCAAAGCTTTGGGGGCAGGAGCACAGCTGATCATCTTTTTAAAAAATTCCTGTCCCAGCCCACGCATTGGACAATCAAAAATAAACATGATTTGGCTTATCACAAATGCAATCCTACTGACAATAATGAGTAGAACAGCTGCTGACACACTCCCCATGCTGCACAGCAAGCAGGAAATAAAACCCTCTGGTTTCAGTTCACTGCTGAAACAAATCCTGGTCAGCCTCACATCTGCTTCGTCAAGGAAGCCCGCACCATTGGCTCCCACAAGGACTGGCTCTTCCCCACATTCGCCAACACCTCTCCCCGCTACGGCACCCGAATCCAGTGCAGCTGACACCCTGCTACCTGCCCCAGGCTCTAGGCAACTGTTCTGCAGTAACTGGATTGTTCCCCACACTTCCTGGAGTGGATCTAGGTATCTTCAGTCACATTTACAGCTTCTGGGAAGCAGCTGGGGTAAAGTTCAGTAGCAGTTTGCAGAGAGTTTTAGGCAATATCCTGCAACTCTTTCACAGGCCCTGAGGTCGAGGAGCAGCCTTTCTGACAAGCAGCAGCAACAGGATTGTCCACTTTTCCCCAGAGCAGGAGCTGTCTGCAAGCTGAGCAACCCTAGGGCAGGTGGTTAACCTCGGATCTGGCCTCTGAATCCCCAGAATTCAGGGCAGTTTCAGGATGACACTCCTTAGAAAACCAGAATGACTCTGTGGAAGATAAAAGTGTTGTCCGAAATGCTTCTCCCCCTAACAGCTCAGAGAAGGCGATGGAAGCAGGAGATCACATCTTTCCTCGCCCATTGGAAAAATGGTCAGCTGTGGTCAAAATTTCACAGTGGGTAATCAGACATTACAAACCGTCAGCTGGCAATGACTGTGCTCGGCGATTTAGGTGCCCCAGCTCCCAGGAGCTTCACGGGCTACCCTCTATGCCATGTAACGGATGGCCTTCCCTCCCCCACCCCAGCCTCTAAGAAAAGTATTCACCACTGTATCAGCGAAGGAAAACAAATACACTGAGATGTAAGTGGGTGATTAGTGTTTATCGCAAGCCAACCAGCCAAAAACACTGGCAAGCGATGGGTTTTCTTAAAGTAAACTGAGCAAACCCAAAGTGGCTACTGGGCAGGATGGGCCACTCCTGAGAGCCTCTGTGTGACTGGAGGAGGTGGCACACCGGTCCTGGAGAACACCCAAGGCACACAGGCCTTCCAGGCGATGATTAGCTCTCAATGATTGGGCTCCCTGGGAGGGTCTCACTCACACAGAGGGCCACCCCACAACCCACAACCCAGCACAGCCTGAAACAAGCATCATGTCCCTAGAGCACGCTTGTTCACCTGCCTTGGACTGAGCTCACACAGGGCACCAAATGTGCCCAGGCTCTTAAATGTGGGTTCACGTTTTACCAGCCCCTACCCTAAAAAACAGATATCCCCTGCCAAGCCCCTAAACTTCCCCCAAAGGTTACAAACAGGAGGGAAGACTGAAAAGGGGGAGAAAAACGCCAGCCAGTCAGGTCCCTTCCCTTAAACTCTCTCTCACCTGGGTGATAATTTGGCTGGCATCAGTACAGCTGAGAGAAGGGCACGCAGCTGAGAAATGCACCCCCGCTGCCCAGGAGAGCCAGGCGGTTCCCAGCAACCCGCCGACATGGCCACCCTGTCTGCTCATCTGCTCAGTCCAAGGGTGGCAGGACATATCTACCTGGTCCCCAGAGGTCAGACACCTCGATGGGGAAAACCTCTGTAGCACGCGGATTTGGAAACCCAAGCGAATGCCCACTTAATCCAAGCAGTTATGTAACGGGAACATTCTCAAAGCACTGGCCTCTACCAATATTTTCATGAGGTGAAACTGAGCATACTTGTGAAACTGGTGCTGCTTCCCAGAGTCCTTCAACACACTTGCAGTCATAACATGGAGCCATCTCTTGCTCACCCCCTTTCATTTACTTGAATGCATGTGATAAAGGCACCCTTGTGTTGTTCGAAAAGAACATCCCTACTCTTTCCTTTTATCTTCCCTTAACAGTTTGCCATCCAGTGATAGGAGGGGCCCAGCCTCCAACAGTCCACATTTTTATCTCCCGCTGACCACACGAAGCCAAGGGCTGGACTTCCTGCCTCTCGCCTCGAGGGGCTGCTTGACTTGTTTAAAATACTTGCCTCCAGAACACTGGAGCATGCCGCAGCAACACCTACCCAGCATCCATTTCAGCTTCCGCTTCAACAGGCTGCAAGTCCAACGGACCAGCACTCGCTCTGCCTCCGCGTGGGAGAGGCTGATGCTTCCAAGAACATAACTTACTTTCCTCGCTCACTGACATATTTTGCTTTCTGTCTGCAGCAGACACAAGAGCTATCTTCATCAAAGTCCAGAAACCCCAGAAGTTCGTTATAGTAGCTCCAGTTAAACATAGTTTACATAACTATTCTCCAAATAATTCAGTAGCATTTAACAGTGTCCTTAACCACTGGAACTGAGAGCAGAACACCATGTGCTTGCATAAGCAAATGGCCCAGCATGCACTGGACCCCTCGGCCATGCTGCAGTCTTTGATGTCCCTCACAGCCTGAGATTTGACTCGGTGGGGATGTCTAGGTGTTTTTAGGTCTGGTCTCAAAAGCACTTCCATCTGCCTGGTGCTGAGAGCTGTCCCGTGAATATCCAGGTCTCTGAACAACCGCAAAATCCACTCCTTCATGCACCAATCAAGGGGGTTGTGGTGTGTCACTCACGGGATGGGATGACCAGAGGGAATTCACACATCAGAAGACAGAGGGCCTGGACTCCCTGCCACACAAGCATAGGAGTTCCATTTTCTTGGCATCCCATCAGCATACATGAGGTGAAGGCGTTCAGAAGATGATGAAATCAGATGTTTACAACAGTCCCCCCAGACAGACTTCCTTTCTGGGGTATAAAGAATCTTTTCAAAATCAGTTAAAGAAAAGAGAAACTTCCTTGCCCAAATACCCACCCTTTCACCACTCACAATCACATAGGTAAGAGGGTGGGTGGGGGGAAGGAGGTGGGGACTGTGGGGACAGATGGGTGACAGTAGGTAAGGCCAAGGGGAAAGGGTCCAGGGTGAAGGACAGAAGCCAGTTATGGGGATTGAGCTCATAAGCCCAATTTCTGTGCCAACACTCCAGGACAGAGCCAGTAGGTTTTAGGATCTTTTTTTGTGAGGCCAGATAACAGAATCAGACAGGGTGTGCAGCGACCAGGAGGCGCCCAGCCCCCGTGTGGCACCTGGAACGCTGCCTCCTATGTAGCCCCTTCTCCTACAGCTACGGGCCCAGCCTCATCAGAGAACAGGAGCCAGCTAATCGGTTCGGCCCCACCGGCCAAACGGCAAGTACTCTTCAGCATCCTCAATTTCCTCCCCGCCACGAAGTCAGGAACAACCTGTACAGACAAAGAAAATAGAAAACTTGCGAAACAACGGCATCTACCATGCTTGCTGAATATGCCTGAGGAAACTTTCAAAGCCCTTGAAGATGCTTCATTACAGTTCTGGGAAAAAAACAAAGTCCACTACACCCAGGCACACACATGTTCACACAAACCCAATTTCATGCTCTGCCAGCCCCACAACTAAATCACAGAAGCAAAAGAGAATTTGAGAACAGCCTCAGTTTCTTGACTTATTTAGGATGGTAACTAACACATTTCCATTAAGTACACTAGAGGCCAGTGACATCCTGGCATGTTTCCAATCTGGAAACAGAATTTTCCTAAGGCGGCGGGAGCGATTGGCTTACCTGGCCACAGTGGAAATGCTATTTGCAGGAAAGTCAGGGATGTGGGAAAAAAATACTGTCTCTTAATTCCTTGTAGTCAACTTTTAAGCTGTGCTCCAGCCAAGGCAAGAATAATCCTTCCGAGGCTTCCCCCACAACAAGTGCTAATTGTGGTAATGACTTTTTTACACTATTAGCCAACATTCACTTTTAATGGGATGAGAGTCTGGAGGACGGATATGCAAAGTAATTCTACTTCCGCCTATCTTACACAGAGACTTTGAAAGTACCATGCTATTGGTTCTAACCATATATTGTATACAACCCAAATTTATAGTCAAATATTGTTATTCGCAATGACATTAGGCGAATCTTCCTTTAACTGTTTTCAGATTGTAGAAAGAGAAAACAAAGGAACCCCATTAATGTTGCCAAGCCTTAAAACTTCCACAGCTTCTTTGCACTTCTCACTCTATGGCTTCAGCCACCAAGCACACATGTCATTAAAACAATAGGTCTCCTCAGTTTCCTGCAGTTTGAGTTCCAGGCCCACCATTGCTGCTTTTGGAGTGTGTCCAATCCATAGGCACAGAAAAATGGGTGTTCTCTACAAGGTGTTAAAATCAGTGGCTTAAAATGTTCTATACTGTTTTTGTGCCCTAGATGTAGGGCAAGATTTGGTTATCAGTGCAAAAACCTGAGATATGGTGACATTCAACCTATTAACAGTCCAGCTGTTAGAACCACCACGGGCTGTAAAACAGAGCCCCTGGCCCCACGGGCTGGCAGGCTGGGGAGGCAGAGGAGACGCACAGAGGGAAACTCCAACCCAGGGGAAAACGGAGTATGAGCCAAATGCTTCAAAGCTGCGGGGCTCACCAGAGGTCCGAGTCATGGAGTGAGAAGGCAGTGGGGCAAAAGCAAACCTGAGCTTGAAGAAAGGACCCGGCTTTCAGCCACATGCTGGAAGCTGGGATACACAGCATGGAAAGAAAGCAGACAATTTGTCGAATTTCTTATAATGCTGAATTCATTTTTTTTTTTGTTTTAGGTTCAAGTGCCCCCTTTTAAAATGAGATGATAAAGATAGTAAATGGTTGGGATTTTTTAATGCCCTTAACTTGGCAAAAGAAAAAAAATGGCAACCCTGTGTCTAACTGCAAAAGTTTTGCATTTCTAGCCCACGAAGACAAAACCCCTGGGAGCCATCAGAGTGCACCAGTGCGTTGTGAGAAAGGAGGGAGAGTGGAGTGGGGGAAATGGCAAAGATGTGGCTAGCGGCACGACACTGGGGTCAGGTTCCATCTCAAAGGGATGAACTTCATGCTGGGCCTGTGGAAACCCACTGAAGGGCTCCCCCCACCCTTTTTAAAGCCTAGGATGAAAAACTCATACCCAAGTTTTAAAAAGCTCTTGGCAGCTGTTTAAAAATGGATGATTACAGGCACATAACCTAGTGAGGAGGCTACTGCAACAGTCCAAGGGACAGGAGGGAGATCGGAAGGCGGCAGGGCAGCCCAGCCGTGCAGGCCAGGCGGCCATCCAGAGTGACGAGGCAGGGCCGCTGCGCCAGGCGAGAGTCACGAAGGGAACTCCCCGTACGGGAGAGAATACAGGGCACACGGCAGGCAGGACGGTTATCAAGTAGCAGGATTAAGAGAGGAGTTTTGTTTTAAAGAAAAGCTATGAATGTCCACAGCCAGAAGAGAGCAGATGAGAAAAGAAGGTGGTCTTGGGGGAGGTGAGAAAGCAGAGGGCAAGGGGGCTCCCAGGCACCGACAGATGAAACACTCGCAGGGAAACATAACACCCAACACCGACAGCCACATAAAGATACACGTTAATAGTCAAATCAGACTCTATAAACAAAACTGACAGTCATAAGCTGCTGGGGGGCGGGGGGAAGTGCACATAACTTCATCAAATGTAAAACTTAAGAGAAAAACAATATCCATCCTTTTCTGTCTTTCAAAGAGCCTATCATATAAAATGATACTGGATAAAACATTTTATTGATCTGATCACAAGTAGTGCGGTCCAGTTGAAGACACATCCTCTACCTGCACTGCCCAATATGGTAGCTGCTAGCAATGAGTGGCCACCAAGCGCTTGAAATGTGGTTAATGTGACTAAGGAATTGAACCTTTTCAAATTTTATTTAAGTCTAATTTAAATTTAAACAGCTACACGTGGCTGGTGGCTGTTGTACTAGACAGTGTAGGTCTAAGGTTTTTCTTTGTCTTCAGTAATCTTGGGTTAACTAGATTATACAGAAGCCCCTTGACTTGCAATGGGGTTAGGCCCCCATAAACCAGCCATAAGTTGAAAATATCCTAAATTGAAAATACATTTAATACACCTAACCTACAGAACATCATACCTTAGCCTATCCTACCTTAAACGTGCTCAGGACACTTACATAAGCCCACGGAGTTGGGCAAAATAACCCAACATAAAATCTATTTTATAATAAAGTGTTGGATTTCTCATGTAATTTATTGAATACTGTATGGAAAGTGAAAAACAGAAAGGCTGGATGGGTACCCAAGTAAGGTTTCCACTGAATGCACAGTTTTCTCGTTTGCATCATTATAAAGTCTAACCATCCTGAGGTCATCTGTAGTCCTTAAAATTTGTTAGCTTCCAGGGGTTTTTAAGCCCTGAGGCAGGAATAAACATATGTGCTAGGGTTTTACCTGCAGGCACGGGAGGGGAGTTAGTGGATCCCAGAAGTAACTCACTTTGCCTAGTATTTACAAGAGTTTCAGTTTATAGAGGGAAATAACCCATGAAACCAACACCAGAGGGACATCTCCTAAGCAGGCTGACTTCTCCCAGGTGAGTCATTACTACCCTGCCCCGCCCACCCAAAACCTGCCTGAACCTGGTCCCACCTCAAACACGAAGGTCAATGTGTGAAAACATGGGAAAATGTTTATAAAGTTAGGTCAAGTTTATAAAGCAAGTTGGCACATTTAAGCATTTTATGCTATGATAACATATTTATGGATAAAGTCTAGAAGAGGCTATCTGAAGTGAAGTGTGTGTCCTGAAAATATAGTGAATTCTTTTTAAATAAAGTGTAGTTTAATGTCGCTGTTATTTTTTTATAACTTAAAACATTATTTTAAAAAATATACAAGGAAGAAAATGATTAAACTTCAATCCTTCTTAAGATGCGGAACTGCATACCTGCCCTCCCTCCCCCAACTTATTTATAGTCAGTAGCTCAGTGCCTGGCACACAGTAGGCACTTGATTATCTCAGTCTATAAATATGTACAGAAAGGCTGCAATGGGCCAGCTAACCGATGATGTACTCAAGTTGACAGACCTTGTTCTACAGACAAGAGTCATACCCTTGAAACTATACATAAAATTTACACGGTATTCATTTTTTTAAGTCCCTAAATTTGATCAGATTTTCCGAAGGGTCTATGATTCCCAAGAAAGGTCAGTGGTCCAAGCCTCAGCAAATTTCATTCCACCTTTGGAGAGTTAAGGTGACCCAAAAGCTTTTTCCTTCCTATTGCCACCAGTTCTAGGCAGGCTCCCAACAATAAGTTAAAACACTGGCAACGGCAAATCCTTTTTCTTGTGAAGATGAGATGAGATAAGCCACACAATTCACTTGTTTTAAGTATCCACACATAACAAAAACTTAATAAACGTTAGTCAAATCCATTCCCAAAACAATTCTCCAATGCCTGCTATAAACAGTTAAAATTTTAAAACAGAACTCATCCTCTAGGAGGGGAGAGATCACTGTGAGCACCATCTATGTCACTGCCTTTGCATGGTTCCCCCCCAACCAGATATTCCAGGAATGATGCTGGGATATGAGTTAGTTTCTTAATGGTGACTACTAGGTTAAAACTTTCTAAGTGTGACTGTGACCATCTCTAGGCCATCAAAGATACCCACCCAGGAGGTTTTCAGTAAGAGATGCTCCTGTAGGTGTAAATACGGCCCACACACACTACCAATTCCTGGGAACCTCAAAGGGGTCACAGAACAGAGGGTGGTCTTGCAAAGGATGTTTGTTTTGCAATTAACAAAAGGTAAAGGGGGGCCTTCAGTGAGCCTTTTAAACAGAAGCCAAGAATTAAATCTGAGTTCTCCTATGCACTGAACAGTTCTGCTTACTTAAATTACAACGCATAGACAGGCTATAAAAGGAGGGATTATATCAACTATAAAATTAAAAAGTCACGATCAGGGGACTGGAAAGAGTGATTGTGATTAAAAGGTGTTGGGGAGGGCGGCTCAGTCCTTGCTTTCTCATGTGTCCTTTGAAGATGAAAACTAACCAATTTCTCTGGCCTTCAAGCTGTCAAGAGGTTAATTTAAAAACTAACTGGAAAAACAAACAGATGGACCTGCGATCTCCCTGCAAATGATCTTGGGGGAAAATACTCCACCTAAGGCCCTCAAATATTTCTGGATGATAGAAATGCATGTCGGTTACTTCAATTAGTCACTACTGCAGCACTGCAGGATTGGGGGTGGGCTCCATGAGCTCACCGCCTAGGTGAGAGGGCAGAGAGCAAGCCTGGGAAGGTGAGAGAATTAAGTACAGTCCGTACAATACTCATCTGAAGTCCAGAAAAAGCAGAGATTGTCCCGGACTGGCGCGGCGTAAGTGGAGGGGTCGGAGGTGGAGGCAGGAAGGAGCTGAAACCAGAAAGGGCTGGGAGGAACCCGGGAGCCAGGGCCTGCTAAGGACAGGGGCTCATTACAGAGGGTGTGCGGGGCCAAATTACGGGAGCTGGGGAAGCTGAGGTTGGGTCTGGGGCAGTAGGGGGTGTAGGCTGAGGCAGGTGATGTAAGAGTTTTAAGAAAACCTGTTTGAACATGGTTTGGGACTGCAGGGGAGGGAGACTTGACTGCAAACAGAACAAAGGCAAGAGGGAGGGAAAGGTAACCTCAGCAACTTTCAAGGAAACATAGGGACCTGGAGGTAAGTGGGGTAGCCAATGGAGAGGGCAGACAGGAGGAAAGTGGCTCTGGCCACAGGCAAGTGTCCCCGGGGCACTAGAATTGTGACTGGGAGGAATTTTAGATTAAGGGGGTTGGGCTACATTCTTTTTTGTAGGCACTGAATGTGAAGAAACGGGGAGGGATCAGAGGATTTGGTACTGTGGGATTAATGTGAAAGCATGTGGGACAGACCCCTCCACAGAGAGGCAAGGCCTGAGCCAGGTAAACTGACGAGGTTCAGAGATAGGAGGGTCACTGACACGAACAAGAAGAAAACCCCTGGTAAGCTACAGGGGCAGGAAAAAGGACTGGGAGAAATGAGGCCCCCAGCAGGGGGAAGAATGTGGTACCCAGATAACCGGGGAAGCATTAGCGTGAGTGGGCAGAACCCTTCTCCTGAGTCTGAGAAAGATGAAAGAGCAAAGACGACCAATGGGGAGTGTGCACAAAAAAGCCAATTGTTGGATGGTCTGAATCTTGAGCACACAGTAGGCACTCGGATATTTTACTGACTGTTCATCTCCAGAAAACAGGCAGTCCTACCTGTGAGTATGAAGAGCAGAAAAGAGGAAGTGATGGATTAAGGGAGCAAAGGACCTCAGGAAGCTGGCGGCAGTCAAGAGACAAAGGCCTCCCAGCAGCCAAGGACGATGACCATGGGCAGCTTAGGTATTTAACCTCGAGGTGCTCTTGAACAAGCATGGGCACATGGGAGCAGCTAAGTGGCACTCTGGAACCCTCTCCTCCTACTTGGGGTACGTAAGGCATCCTGTTTCTCACTCTAGATGGCTAGGTAAGGAGAAGGAAGGAAAACTGTTATTTCAAAGGGCTGCAACTTATATATCAGCTGTTAGGGGCAAGCCTGTTACTTTTCTTCTAACAGATGCCAATTCACACACATAGCTGCTCTCCCAAAGAGTAAACAAGTGGATTCCATATACAAATATCAAGTGAATTCCATATATACCAGGTCTCCAAGAAGAGAGAAAGCATTTTCCAAATGCCTGAATCAAAATGGCTTTCACATTTTTTTCCAGGCTGAACTTCGTAACTCTAACCTAGATGTGGCTCAGTGCTGAACAGGCTAGAAGTCGCTGGCTGGGGTTCCTTCTTAAGAGGTGCAAAGCCCACCAAAGACACAGTATTCCCGGACTTTCTCGCAGGTTAAGTTTGTCTGGGCACATTTGTAATTCAATTAGTGTGAATTCAGTTGCTCTTTTTTAGGTCAGTTCTTTTGTTTAGATTTGATTCAAGATTTACTTCAATTATCTACAGCTCTATTGGAGTACCTAAGCAAATTAAACAATTTAAGGTGATGAAGGGAAAGGAAGTGGATGGAGCTTTAAAACAATTTATGCAAATAGTTTCTTCCCTCTCCCATCTCTGTTCTCTTCAATTACTAAACTCCAAGACAAGCAGCCACTTCTCAAAGGAAAAGTCTAGACTCTTAAGTCTGAATGTGAAAACCCCATGGTTAAGCCCTGGCTTGCAGAAAACTAAAAATTTCAGCAATTCTGGAAAGAAATGTTATGTTCAGAGCTATACAAAGCTTAGCAGCTGTTCCCAGCCAACATGAAACCTGAAAGGGGCGATGCTATCTTTATCCTCTACCTACAGTCAAAGCCGGTACCGTCCAGAGCAGAGCTGCCAAGGAGCCATCTCAGTTCTAGTCTGCTGAGCACAAAAGACAAAGAAAGCAAGGGAATGCATGGGCCAGTGAAGGACACCTAAACAACAATAACAGACCCACCCGTAAGAGAGAAAACGCAGTTAATAATTAAAAATTTTAAAAGAATGCAAGGAAACAAGTTCTCAGTGTCATTTGGAAAATCCTTTTGAATCAGTTCAAAATTCAAAAGATTAGATCACATCTGTCTATCTGAATTTCCCACGTGGAAGGGAGAGAACTCTTTCACCAAGTTTCTTGGGTGGAAAAACACATTTTCCCTATTAAAACTCAAGTCTAGCTCATAAAGACTTAACAGAAACCTCCTTCAGACCACCTGATGGAATCAGGCCTCAGATGAGCATCTCAGGGAGGGCAGATGTATGACTGAAAAATGAAAGACCAAGAATCAAAAAGGAAGGTGATGAGAACAGGACCTCTGTTCTCATAAGCCTGAAAATCACACACTAAGTTAAATGAAGAAAATTTTCTAGTGCAACTGAACTACCTCCCTCTGAGAAACCACTTCCCACTAGGCTCCTTGGTTCTACCCCTAACAACTCCATTCTACTTATTGTTCGGTTTTAAATGACAGGGCAGCTGCTGCCGAGCAATGAACCTCTAGGATTGGCCAACACTGTTACCAGCCCACCACACACGTAAACCACCAACGAATGAAGCTCGTGGTGAGGGGGCTTAACTTGTAATGTGAACTGTCACCGGCACACCGCACTTCCTGCTAATTCTGATAGACTGTCTCCATTCAAGAAAAACTACCGCAGGGCCTGGTGGGTTACCACCCAAAAATCAGCAAGTTAAGAAGTGGACTCTGGAGCCACATTGCCTGGGTTCAAATCCTGCCTCTACCACTTGCCAGCTGTAGTGAGTGGCCTGACCGTGAAGCGCTGCCCTTAGGTAGTCAGGGAACCTCTCTGTGCTGTAGCTTCCTCATCTGTGAGATGGGGATGATAATAATAGCTACTGCATACGGCTGCTGTGAGAAATAGATGACTCACATCTGTAAGGTGTTAAACACTGTCTGGGACATGTAGCACTACCCACTAAGTGCTTCCTACTAAATTATACATGCTCACACCTGAGCACACATTTACACCCCCCCCCCCCACACACACACACAAGCAAGTGCCTATCAGTGTTTTGGGCTTAATTCACCAATCACAAATTCAACAGATGCTTAAAGACATTCCATTCACCTAGGGCAGTCATTTTCAAGCTTTAGAGTGCTCCTGGAGAGTTTCTTATAACAGATTTCTGGACCCTCCAGAGTTTCTGATTCAGAAAGGCTGGGATGGGGCCTACGCATCTGTTTCTAACAAGTTCCCAGGCGATGATGATGCTGCTGGTCTGGGAACCACGCTTTGGGAACCACTGCTGTAAGTTAACTCATTATATTCTAGGCTTCAGGCCTAAGCTTCACCTAATTTATGTACACAGAGAGCCTTGCAGGGATGAAATGAAAAAGGAGAGTAAAGCAAAGACATTCACTGCTCAGAGAATATCCGCGTGTTCCTCCACATTTCCCAGCACCCACATACACCTCTGTGGTCAGGCAGGTCACATGACCAGTTCTGGCCAAGGGGCTGTGAATTCCAGGCTACAGCTTCGAAGCCGATGTGTGCCCCGCTAGCTCTTTCCTTCTGGTGCCAACCTGGAAGTACGTGCAGTGGCAGGGGTGGCTGTAAGATGAGGGCAGCCTGGGTCACTGCTCGGAAGGGAGCTGTACTAGAGAGCTGCCAGACCTGCAGAGGATTCCACAGGAACAAGTAATGACGTTTTATGGGTTGAGCCACTGAGAATTCAAGGTGTGTTTGATGCTTTAGCATAGCTTCACTTAATCTGACACAATGCCTACAATCATTATAAAGAGAATATCCATATCAGTCTTAAGTCCAACCTATCAAACTCAGATGTGAGATATTTATAAAATCAGTTAGCCAGGATTTCTACCTATCACTTCAATTCATCAAAGTAGATGAATTTTTTTTAACATCGTATTTTGGGTCTTTTTCTCACCAAATATAAAAATCCTGCACTGCATGATTATGTAACAGCTACTAAAAATTTAGAAAGCTAAATATGCTAAGATGTATTAAAACATGACAAGTAAATACACTGAAGGATTCAAATCAAGAGCCCCATGAAACAAAGCATTCCATTGATGAAATCCCTTGACTCTATAATTCAGCTCCTGAGGGCAGACGAAGAGTAAAGGGTTTCAATCTTATTTATTTAATCATGTATAAACTGATAATCTGTTTTGCCCAAATAGGAGAAGGTGATCTCTTTAAGAGCACTGGAATTTAACCACAAAACTGCTTTCAAGGCCGGGCACAGTGGCTCATGCCCATAATCCTAGCACTCTGGGAGGCCGAGGAGAGAGGATCGCTTGAGGTCAGGAGTTCGAGACCAGCCTGAGCAAGAACGATACCCTATGTCTACTAAAAATGAAAAAAAGAAATTAGCCAGACAACTAAAAATAGAAAAAATTAGTTGGGCATGGTGGCGCAGGCCTATAGCCTCAGCTACTCAGGAGGCTGAGGCAGAGGATTGCTTGAGCCCAGGAGTTTGGGGTTGCTAGCCTGGGCAACAGAGCAAGACTCTGTCTCAAAAAATAAATAAATAAATAAATACATAACTGCTTAAAAAAAAAATCATAGTTCTACTAACCCAGGAACATTTTGCAATTTAACACATAGGTAATGAGCTGTCCACAGTATACTACCTACCAGACCATATGGAATGAAACATGAAAAAGATTCTCCTCTCACAAAAATTAATACCCCCCAGAGAAGCCAAAACAAACTATAAT
Organism: Indri indri; assembly: GCA_004363605.1. Lineage (NCBI taxonomy): Eukaryota > Metazoa > Chordata > Mammalia > Primates > Indriidae > Indri > Indri indri. The sequence continues at coordinate 6,945 of RJWJ010020278.1, read as the reverse complement.
CTAGAACACCTCAATTAACAACTTAAAACTAGAAAATTCATGAAATACACAAAATTAAAAGAATTGAGAAGAGAGAATTAAAAAAATATGTAACAGAATTGCATAGGACCTTTCAGGTCTATAGAGCAAAACAGCACTTCTCCGGAGAGCTATCTATGAGGACTTTTAGTGGGATCTACAACTAATCTCAAAGGTGGTGAAGTTTCCTGCTACAATTTTCCCTAGGTCCTTCTACAGATAACAGGAGGACAACCCCTTTGTGTGTACACACACATTTTAAAAACTCATTTGCTAAGGAGCTCAGTGGCTCTCTGCCCCCCACTTAGCACTAGCAAAGCTAAGCATTAAGATGAAGGGACCCCACTGCTCCTGGCCTTCTCAAGTTCACAGGCCCCTTGAGGGCCTTGTTCTCTGGGTGTGTCACATTCCATCTCTTTAGGTACTTCCATGTGGCCAAAAAAAAGGTAAACACTCATGCAATGTATTTGGTCACATGTTGTAACTCAGCTATAAAATCAGAGAGTTGAAAATAATAAAAAGGCCTTAATACTAAAAGATGAATTTCTCTAACATATAAATATCTATTTAGCAACTGCTGGGTTTTTTGGTGAGTTTTTTTTTTTTTCATGTCTTTCAGGAGACATGAAAAAGTCACTTAAAAATAATGAAAACCTAAAAATCTAACATTAGTAAGGGCCTATTTTTCAAAACATCATATGGCATCCTATTAGGAAGACCAATAAAGTCGCCATGTATAGCCTAAAACAGGATTATTTTTTAAATTTTCATAAGGAGCTAACACTGGGCGACATTCTCTTAGGCTACTGGAGAGTACAGGAGTAATCAATTAGATAGTAAGTGGATTTATTACTAAACACATAGCTAAATAAAACTCAGCATCATGTCTTGCTAGTACTCTCCCATAAGGGCCCTGAGCTCCCTATTACTTTGCAAGGTGATTTTATAACACTTATAATGCATCCTCAAATCAGAGTACTTGTGTATGTATCTGCAAGAGAAACATAATAGGAATATCCAACATGCAGAAAATGAAAGCCATATAAAAGCAATTTCATGTAGTTTTTGTGATCTAACGTGCTCAGTTTATTTCTCCCATAGTCATATTCAGCACTAGAGAGAATCGAGAGATAAGGAAATTCCTCAGCATTTATAAATGGTATGCTTTATATAGCTAAAATCCTCTTTCCATTTACCTATGCCCAAAGAGGTTTGTGGTTTCAGACTTTGACACATTGTCCACATGTCAGTAATTTATTTTCGAGAGCTTAGCAAGATGATCTCTCTATTCCCGGCCCCAATCTGGCCAGGCTACCTTCTCCTGGGCACTGCAGGGAACTACAAGGGGCTCTGCAGCGAGCTGCTATCCCTGGCCTCACTGCCGCTGCCCCCTTGACCTCCACCAACCTGCACCCAAATAAATCTCAAGCCATTCAAGTGTCACGTCCCTGCAACACACGACTTTTATGCAGACATTAAGGCCATGACTAAAACTAGTTCTCAGCGAAATGACTCCCAAGCCAGCACATCCCACCCACTTTGAAGTTCTTCCTCTGCATGGACTCTGTGGCCCAGAGGTTGCCAGGGCTTGCTGCTCCCGAGGGCCAGTTTGTAGATCACATGACTGCTGAAATCCCTCGGATAAAAGCAGGCATTGTCCACTTTTCCTTGAAATCCTGAATAAGACCAGCAATCAAGTAACATTTCAATCTTCCAACAACCTTAAATCAATTGATCGAATTCTCCTCTTTGGGTCTCAACTCCCCTTCTTACAAGTAACGCAATGTCTAGTAAAAGCAGTTTTAGTCAGCTTTTAAAGTAGACTGATGGCCTTTACTTTAAACAAAAGATTAGGATTAGGTGAAGAGGGCAAAGCTTTTAAACAAACAATGAATGTTATGGACAGAGATGCTAATAACTGCCCCAAAATTGCTGCCCTGTCTTTAAGTGCTCTGGGCACATCAGAGTATTAACTGAAAGTACGCTCCCTTCCTTCTCTCTCCAAGTTCGGCCTCCAGACACACAGATGAGTTCTCTGTGTCTATGATTCACGGAGGCTGATCTCCCGGCAGCCAGCAGCTGTTCAAATCCACGCCTGGATGCTCCCTTCCCCGCACCCCTGCTCCACCATCCCAACCTCTCCATAGCTGTCCTTGAGGCTCCACCTACCCGGCGGATATTACATGCACACCATCTCAAACTCAGTTGCCATCACTATGAGCTGCAGGTCACCTCCGCAGGTTTATCACACAGCACTGAAGACAGGTTCTCCTGCCCTTGGCCACATCCCTCCAGCAAGTCCCCTTTGCTGCCCCCACCCCCAAAAGAGCCAGCACACACTCCTGCTACTTGCTTCTTGGGAAGCCCTGGCTTTTATTACTTTTCCATCTGCCCTGAGCTGCTAACATTCAAACAACTAATTCCTATTTCTTGCATGCAATTCATATGCATTTCCCTTGCCTGCCAGTGCCACAAACGTCTACACTACAAGAGAATACTTTCCACCTTCATTCTGCAAGGCAATCAGGAGGTATGGTTTCCATGGATATGCACAAGACCAAATTTCAAAACTAATTAAATTTTCAACAGGAACAAATTCTCTTAGGTAAAAAAAAATAAACACCAAAAATCGATTTGAATCAGGAACAGAAATTTATATCAACTTTATAAATATGTTAACTATGCATTATAGGAAATCTATGTGCACAGAAGATTTAGACATTTAATGCTACTAAAGGCTAATATGCCAGTGTTTAAAATGTATCTATGAGTCTGATTATTAAAACCTGGGCCCAGCAATGCTCAATACTTATGCAGATAATATCAAAATATTTGAGAACCATTAGCAGATATTAGCAACTCTGGGGAGTTTTTCAACCCTGGGATTTCCATGAGAATGTCTTTTAAAAAGAAAGTCTGGTGTACCACCATGGAGGGCTGGTGTTCTCTACCTGTAAAATGGGGCTACTGAAAAAAATAAAATCAGCAAATAACACACACACACACACACCCCTCTAATAATTTCTGCTAAGTAAGCATATTTTATTTTTCAAGTTAGGGTTATTCCTCGTGGTCCAAAAAAACATGTGGACACACTGTCGGGTGACTTATTCATTCTGGGCACAGGCGTGAACTGTAGAAGAATATTGAGTAAAATGAATACAAACTCATATGAACAGACCAAGTGACCTCTGAAGTCTCTCTCAGCTCTAAAATTCTATGGTTCTTAGAATAAGTCTACAGTTAGGATTACAGGGAGAAAAGGACTCCTTCCTTCCAGTTCATCGTTTGATAGGTTAAAGCTAACTTATGTATACATTTAAGCTTTCTGAGGCTTCCTTAAGTTCAAGACTCCTTTTCTACAAATGCTGTGTTTTCCAGAGTGTCTACGACTTCTCTGGTACCCAAGGATCTTCTCCATCACCTGTTTTTAAAAATCCATGACATTTTATGTACTCTTTTAGTTATGAATACAAAAGAACAATTTACATTAGGAATACAAACAACCTGTGGATGGTTATTTGCACATCATTTGAATCTGTTAATGAATAACAATTTTTTTTTTTTACAAATTTGGGTAAAAAAATAATATTTTAGTATATCTGACAACACTGAAAGGTTTATTCTAACACTTTGTGTTAACCCATAAAGAAACCGCACATCATGGAGGGGGGGGGAAGGAAGTATTCAGAAATTAATTTTCCATATAAAACTCCTGGGTATAAATCATTCTAAAATCTCTTTCAAACTTCCCTATCTCCTTAAGCAGAGCATGGTGAATCAATGTATGATTAATTTAACCTCTTGCGGGGATGACTCAGGATCACCAAGATGAACAACTCTTACACACGGCTGCCTTTGGGAACAAGCAAAATATCTCTCCTACTTTACTTTTCCCCCTATGCCACACAGCTCTGTTGGCCACGCTTTTTAATTGGAATTTTTATTGACATAATTGTGGATACACATGCAGTTGTCAGAAATAATGTAGAGGGCTCCTCTGTCTAGCCTGCCCATTTGCCCCAGTGGTAACTGGCCATGCTGTGTGAATTCTTGTCTCATCCCCTGACATCCTTTCTGGTTGCTGTCAACTATCTCCTGATGGCTTTTCTCCACCCCAACTCCCAACTTTGGTCTTCAATGTGTTGTTGACTGGAAAATGTGACAGACGAGGTGGTCAGGGCCATCTACAGTAAGAATAAACAGTGCTAAAGTGCAGGCCTAAAGGATGGACAGGAATCAAGCGTAGGGGAGTGAGCACCAGGACTTCCTAACACCTCAGTGGCTTTTGAAAGCTCTATTTTACACACCCCTCCCCACCCACACCACGCTGGCTCTCACGCACATGCACATCAGCTGAATATTCTGGACCTAACAATGCCAAGTAAGTGTCCTCCTCATAAGCAATGTATTACTTTTGAGTCAACTACCTCATCAATTGCTGTTTCCACGCTGGTAATTGGTACTCGGGCAGTGCCCAGTGTCTTACTCTACCAAGCGCTACGAATAGTTTGGAATATACACACAGCTTTAAAAAGAAAAATTTAAGTGGTTTTGGGTTTTTTTTCCCCCCGAACTCACTGATGTTTCTGAGGAAGTTTTAACTTACCAGTCACTTGTACACTGGAACAATTCAATTACATAAGTTGAAGGAATGAAGTTATGAAAAAGACACGATGAAGAGCATCGTGAATGTGCTTTAGAGACTTCAGTAAATAAGAAAACTGTCACTTTGTTCTACTGCATTAGGAACTTCTCAAACAAAGAGGCTTGATGGAGGCAGACAGAGAGGGGCTTATCAGCTTAGGAAACCGGAAGGATGGTACAATTGACTGTCACACAGTCAGATATAATTCACGCTGAGGCCAATGAAAGAAACAAGGAAAAGAAAGGGCCCAGCTTGTCTCTTTACACAGGACCCAAATATCCCCTCGTGGCAAACCATCTTTTCCTCAAGGGTTATCTTCACGTGTGGCCTGGAAAAAGGCAACAAAGCCTTTGAGGAGCAGAAGGGAAGGAAGGAAAAGAAAATAAGGGAGACGGGGAGAAGACCTCTTATCTGAACCACAAATGCCTCCTGCTGCTCACTCCAGGCTGAAATGGAATATCCTAGGTATTCCAGAGGGGGGGAAAAAAAAAACAAACCAACCGCATTTCTTTCTTATTACTGTCTCTGCTCCACAGACTCGGCTCTGCCAAGTGGAAAACGGCTGCCGTCAGTTCCGCAGAAAGCTGCATGCCCTGCCCTGGCAATCTGAAGGTGAAGCCTGGTAAACAGACGCGGCAGCAGGGAGGATCCGGAGAGGAAGCAGAAGGGTATATAAAAGCAACATTTCCACGAGCTACCACCCATAACCCAAGTTACAGGATGCCGCTCACCCTCGCAAAGGTAAAAGATGCTCCAAAAACAAACAGTTGACAATAGGGGAACCATAAAACACAAAACGTGTGTGATATTAAAGATACTGAGAAAAACAAGGTTTTTATTCTAAAACAGATGTAATCAGAGAATTCCATTTCTCCCGCGTGACAATATGGGTTCTTCAGCTTTCTGAATGCCAAACTAGGATCAGAAACATGTTCCAAACAGTGTGAAGATGGAAGGAAAAAGAGCTCCCTTTCCTCTCTCTCCCTCCCTCCCTAAAGAAAAAAAAGAAAAAAGAAGCCATGACACACCAGAAATAGCCTATGTGAGTCTGCTTCTAAGAGCCAAAGGATGTGTGCACTACGAGTGGTTCCCTCGCAGCGTGTTATAGTGAGCCCAAGCATGACTATATATGGTATGTTTACGGAGTGAATGGACACAAACACGAAGCAGAACTTACAGCAGAGCCGAACTAGCTTTTAAAGAGCTCGGTTCCTCCACATCCATCCCTAAGTCAGACCTAGCTAGGGATGCTTCCAGCAGCAATGTCTCCTGACTTACTGGCACGGAGGCGCGGCGACTCCGCCTCGCTGCCCTCTCCCGTCTGCGTGTGCACACACTTCCTTCTCCGTCCTCGCTCCGCCTCCCACGTTCCCCCTTGCAGGCTGTCCACCCTGCAGTCCCACAGAGGCATAAATGCACACTCAAGAATGTTGCTGCTGAATGGGGCCTATGTTACATGTCAAGGGCACAGGCAGGCGCGCCATCGATTGCTGGAGAAACAGCTGCAAGGCTGAGGCCTCGGCCTGCCTCTCACACAGGCTCCTCGCCTCCACAAAGTATTTTATTCACATCAAATGTGCTGCCTAGAAGGAAAGCCAGACACTGAAGGGGGGGGAGGCGCTGATGGGGTCAGTCTGAAGATGTGTTAAAAGTCCTGGGAGGTGGGGGTGCGAGGAACAGAGAAAGGTGTAGGGGAGATGGAGGGAGGGGAGGGGGGGCGAGAGCGGGAGTGGGGGAGGGGGGGGAGGGAAGGGAGGGGAAGGCTTCACCACTGGCTTTAACAGTCTTGCCCAACCTGTTCTGCGGTATGTTCTGTTAACTCCTTTCTAGCAAATGGATGCAAACGGCAACCCCTTTCTTTCCTCTTCTTTTCCCCACAGCCATACGGGCAATTAAAAACAGACTTGCAGAGAAAAGTCCCAAAGAAAAAGGCTAAGCTCATTACTGACTGGAATCAGACCCATAATTTTCACCACCTAGCATGAGACCTTCACTGTCAGCTGCTGGGGCTGTCATCTCACTGGAAACTACTAGCCCCTCAGCCCTCTCCACCTCCAAGGCCTCCTCTCCCTCCAAAATAGGTAAATTAAGGTTAGGCTGAGGTAGGTCCAGTTTTCATGCACTTGAGCAAAGCACTAGAGTCATAAAGTTCTTTTCTTCTTCTTTTTTGTTTGATATTAGGCATTTATAGGGTTAATGGGCAGCCTGCAGACCAGAAATTTACCTGCTTAGCAACAGAAGCATCAGCTAAGCTGCACTGGTTGTTTTGACATAGGAAA
>RJWJ010020277.1:0-29273 GCA_004363605.1 Indri indri | reverse complement strand
CTATTTTCCTCTAGAAGTTTTACAGTCTAGCTTTATGGGTAGGTCTATAATCCATTTTGAGTTAATTTTTATGCAGGGCAGGAGGTAAGGGTCAAGGTTTATTTGTCCTATATGAATACCCAGTTGGATGAAATGGGTTGTTGCTGCAGCCCAGTTGGATGAAATGACTAATCTGTACTTTTCCCTCCAAATCTTCTTCATTTTTCTCATTACTTAGACCCAAAAGTTTAGAGTCATTCTAGACTCCTTTCTCCTCTCTCCCTCTCCCTCATTCTCCACACTCAGCCCATCAGCAAATCTTACATATATCTTAAACATATGTCCAGAATTTGCCACTTCTGTCCCCCTCCACTGCCTCACTCTGCTCTAAGCCACCACCACCCTCTCTGGTCTCCCAGCCTCCACCCTTGCTCCCTGCAGTCCATCCTCCCCAGAGCAGCTGGGAGGGATCATGCCAGATCTGAGACAGATCACGGCCCTGCTCTGCTCAGAACCCCCCAGGGCTCCCCATTCTTCTCAGAGTAAAAGCACAGTCTTCCCCGTGGTCCACAAGGCCCCACGCAACCTGACTTTGCCAATAGTCTCTGACCTCATTTCCTGTCATTCCTCCACTTACTGGGCTCCAGCCCCACTGGTCTCCTCGCTGTTCCTCAAACATGCCCAGGATGGTCCCATTGCGGGGCCTTTGCACATGCTGTTCCCTCTGCCGGGAACACCCTTCCCCCTGATGGCTGCAGGCCGCCCTCCCTCATTCCCTCAGGACTCTGCCCCTCAAAGGGGCCTGCCCTGACCCCCTTGTCTAAAAGCTGCAGTCCCACCCTGAGTCTTCCTACCCCCTTGCCTTGCCTTATAAGTCTTCCTTGCACGAATCATTTCTGCAACTTATTTGTTGTCTCAATTCCCCGGGGAGTCTGCCTTGTTCCGGTCCGGTGCCAGGCACACAGTAGGCGCTCAGTGAGAGGCTGTAGAACAAATAGATGATCCTGGTCTGTCTTGTTTCTCTTCCCCTTGGGCCACGGCTGGACAGCGATTGGGATGTGGAGGGTGGTGGAGAGGAGGCGGCAGAAACCGGAAATAAAGAAGGGTTCCAGGGGTTGGAACTGTGTTATTTTGGGCAGGACACAAAGAAGAGCAATTCCCATTTACTGAGCCTACTGTCGTGCCATGCACTTCATAGACTATGATTGTCTATTTGACGGATGAGATAAATGGAGGCCTAGAGAAGTGAAATGAACTCACTAAGGTCACGCAGTGATTCGGTGGCTTGGTGCGACTCGAACGCAAGTCTGCCCAACTCCAGAACTTTCTTTCTCCACCTGGGGCAAGGGGTAGGATGGCTGGGCCTCCTGTACATTTAGAGCAGTCCTGTATTGAATTTGTCAGGACGTTTGAAACGTCCTATGTTATTTTTTCAATAAATCACAAATTTTCAGGAGTTAGAGGTATCCTTCAAATTTAACTGGGTGTTAGATTTGGCAAATCTGGCAACCCTAGCCGGAGGGAGCTCGGACTCCAAGCCTAGGACTTCAGCGAGTGGCCCAGGACCCCAGTGCTTTCTGCAGGCGAATCCATGGCCTGTTCTTACCTTTGGAACCACAGCGAGCTTTCAGGGCTGGAATCTTCCTTTCTGGGATAGGGCACCAGGGAATTCGTGAACCAGGAGCGGTTCCTTTAAGAGTGATTTTGGGGGCGGGCTCACGGGGGCGCGGCGAATCCGGGGGCGTGACGGGTCGGGGCCGGCCAATCGGGGGGCGGGAAGAACGCGGGGCCGGGCCGGCGCGGGCAGGCTGGGAAGGGTTAAAGGGGCGCGCCCGCGGGTCGGGGACAGTCCTGCTGCCCCCGCCTCCTTCCGTCCGAGCCTCAGCTCTCCGGTGGCTGCGCCCGCCCGGCCGCCCGGGAGACAAAGCGCCGCCGCCGCCGCGCGGGTCCCAGGCCATGGCCGGGCCGCCCCCCGGCCCCGCGCCTCCCGCGCCGCCGCCGCCCTAGGCCTGCGCCGCGAGGTAAGGCGGGCCTGGCGGGGGACCTGCGGGCGGACCTCCGAGGGGACGTGGGACCGAGGTCGGGCCGCCGTGGGCCTCGGGGTTCCCGGGCCGCCTGGAGAGTACGCTGCTGGGCGTCTGCCCGTCGGAGATTGCTCGCCAGTGGCAGTTTCCCCAGTGCCGGGGCGAACTTGGCCGATGACACCCCCCAGCCCCTTAAGGGACGTCCGCCGCTGGGGGGACCCTGCGGACCAGCCCTCCGCAGGCACCCCCATTCTGCCGTTGGCCGCCCTCTCTGCGGCTCTGGCTCTCTCTTAAGGAACTCAAGAGGCTTCTACGCACGACACGCAAAGGGACAGAGGGCAGCCAGGAGCAGGGCCACACCTGGAGGACCAGCCCCTGCAAGGGGCAAGGGGGCGCCTGTGCCTGGAGCGCCGTTCTGGCGCCCTGTGGTCCCTGCTGGGGGGCGCTGGACAGGCGGCTCTTCAGTGTTCTTGGCACATGTTTTTCAGCCTGTGCCTGCCACACCCTCTCCCCCACGCCCTGGGGGACACTCAGGGCAGCTGGATTCAACTCCAGGACCTGCCGTTCTGACTTCTGTCCTTGAAGTGAGTGCCAAAATGCCATGCCTCAGGTCCCCAGGGTCTGGGTTCTGGGGCCAGCTGTTCCCCTGGAGACTTTGGGCTAATTATCTGCCTTTCTGACCGCTCCTTCCCTGAATGCTCACCACCCACCAAGCATTTTGCAAAATGACCGATTCTTCAGGATTAATGGGTTCAGCCCTTCCCAAGAGGATGGATATCAATGTTCCCATTTTTCAGATGAGGCTGTGAAAACCTCAACTGACAGCAGCTATAATATTTGTAATGCCTTTCCCGTACGTAGCTTGCCAGCCGTTTTTCCTTATTTAGCTCGTTGAAACCTCTCTACAACCCATATAACAGATGAGGAAACTGAGGCTTGGAAAGGTGAAGTGACTTGCCCAAGGTCTTCCACCCTGGACTGGCGGAGGCAGGAACTTGGCCCTGGTAGCAGAGCGGGGCTGGGCTCTCTCCAGTCTCCCGCCTGGCCATGGGCTGTTGAATCATCGCAGCGCCCACAGTGGACTCTGAACTTGCTGGGAAACAGCGTGGGGAGGTGAGCCAGCGACCAGGCCTTCCCTGTAGGCTGCAGCCTGTGCCCCTTTCTAGCCAGGCTGGGGGTGGCAGGGGCTGTGGGCAGAGCAGGGTCCTGTGCTGGCTGGTGACCCTGGACCAGTGTGGCCCCATCTGGGCAGTGGGGGAGGAGGGTTGCTGAATGTGAGGGAAGTTGCTCGTCCTTAGGCCTTGATGGGGTGGAGAGACCCCAAGATCAGTCCCCATTTGGGTTGTTTGCCCAGAGTACATGATTCTGGACACAGCACGATGCCTTTGGGCAAGTTGTCTAACCTCTCTGTGCCTCAGTTTCCACATGTATGAATGTGGGGGGGGAACCGACCCTTTGTCAGGCGGCTGTTGAGAGGTTTAAGAAGATAACTGATTCACTCTGCAGGTATTTGAGCACCTACGACAAGCCAGGGCCTGGGACTCAGACCAGAAAGCCCCCTGCCCTTCTACCGCAGGCAAACACAACCCAGGTAATTTCAGGCTGAGGTCCAGGAGAGTGACTGGGGGGTCTCTGGTCCAGCTGAGATGGAAGGATGAGGCATTGGCCACGTGAGGATGCAGGAAGGGCATTACAGGCAGAGAGAGCAGCCGGGCAGAGGCCCTGGGGCGGGAATGTGCCTGGGGTCTTTGAGGAACTGACAGGAGGCCGGGGTGGCTGGGGCCGAGTGAGCCGGGAGGAAAGAGACAGGTAGGGAGAGGGAAGTTGGAGGCCATGCGGAGGACTGAATTTGATGCTGAGAGAAGTGGGGAGCCATGGAAGGGTTTAGAGCAGAGGAGGGGTATGATTGGACTTAACAGGCTCGCTCTGTGGGGAGTGGATTCAATGTGCCCAGGGGAGACCCATGGTGGAGGCGGCGTAGAGGCTAGTACAGAGGCCACTGCGGCCAGCCTGGCAGGTCACGGTGAGGGCCCTGAACGGGAGGGGGGGTACATGGAGGCTGAGTACTGGTTTGGGGGAGGCTGGAAGGGCATCAGCTGGACTTGGTGATCAGATGTGGGGGTGACAGGAAAACCAAGGGCCATTTGCTGAGATAGGACACACTGGAAGGGAGCATGTGGGGAGGCCGAGAAGGATGTCAGCAGCTGCCACTGCTGAGCATGTACTGTGTGCCTGGCCCCGTGCTCTGTGCCTTCCACGTGGTCACTGTCTCATCATCACAACCCTGACTTAGGCGCTGTTACGATCCCATTTTACAGATGCAGAAACAGAGGCCCAGAGAGGCTAATAGCTTGCCTGGGATCACCCAGCCGGATACTGCAGAGCTGTCATTTGAACCCAGAGAAGAATAGCCAAGTAGAGCTGGGCAGAGGGCTGGGAGGCCAGCGGCGGCCTGAGAGGTAGGAGGGAAACCAGATGAGTGGGTGGGAGGCTCCTGTGCGAAATGGGGCCAGGATCCACGTGGGGATTGTTTGGTTGGGTGCGGCGGTATTGGGGGGAGCGGCAGTGCATGAACCCCATTTTGCAGGGAGAGAAACTGAGGCTCGGAGAGGGACAGCCTGGTTGAGAGGCAGAGTGGGGATTAAACACCTTGAGGCTTTTAGGGCTCAGGCTTTGGCCCCACCACTAGGTCGGGACAAGCTGATCTTACCTTCTAAATCGCAGCTCATGTGCGTCTTGCAGGAAGCCTCCCCGACAGCCTAGGTGGGTGACGCGAGGTGGCAAGGACACTGAGGATTTGGTTGGGAGCAATTGCCCCTTCCACCCTAGGTCAGGTGTGGTCAGCTGCTGCCACGAGAGCCAGCACCCAGACCTCATTCCTCCAGAGCCTGAGTAAGGTACCACCCAGGGAGAGAATGAACATTAATTAAGCACCTACTGCATTCCAGGGACTTTATACACTTCACCTCTTGAGAAATATAGCTACCACGCTATGCAGGGTGAGGCTGTGTAGTGGGAGCACGAGGTGGGACCTCAAAGTGGCCATGGAAAACCCCAAGGGGAGGTGTGGCCAGTCTAGGGGCCCCATGTGTCACCTCCTGATAAGTCCTACCTGGCCAGTGTTGCCCCCGTCATGTACTCCTTGGGGGAAGGTGGGTGAAATCACGGCGGCCAGCACACAGGTGGAGGTAGAGCCCTCTGTGTTAAATGAGTATGGGACGCTCCCTGCCCTTGCTCCCTGTAAGTCGGCCTAGCCCTGGGCCCGCGCCTGTATTCGGATTATTTCATAACAGTCGCTTCCGCCTCTCTGACTACCTCCCTCTCCCCTCCGCGTTGGCCCCACTGGCCTCCCAGCCATGCCTCCAGCACAGTGGCAGCTTCCCACCCCTGGGCCTTTGCACCTGCTGTTTCCACTGCCTGGCATGCCCTTCCCCCAGATGTCCCCCTGGCTCCCGCCCTCACCTTCCCCGGACCACCTGCTAAATCAGGTGCTCTTCCTGTCCCTACACCCCCGACTCCCTTCCCTATCTTTTTCTCCCATGGCACGAAGACCTTCTGGCAGACGTTTTATCCGTTTGTTAACCGTCTGCCTCTTCATCTCTTGCCACTAGCACGTGCGCACCGTGAGGGCAGGGACCCTGTCCCTCTCGTTTATTGCCGTATCCCTAGTCCTAGAAGAGTGCCTGGCACAGGATAGGTGCTTTATAAGTATTTCGTGAGTGAAGTAAGTCCCTACAACTCTCTGAAGGAGGTTCTGCTTGTGTCCCCACTTCATGGATGGACAAACCAAGGCTGAGTCACGAACTCAGGGCTGGGACCTGGAGGATGGCAGAAGGCCAGCTGGTCTCCTTGCCTGGACGATGGAAGCAGCTGCACCTGACGTGAGGCCTGTGTCTGAATTTCAGCCCTGCCCAACCTGCTTTGTGACCTTGGCCAGCGGCTGACCTCTCTAGACGGGAGTAATGCCAGTCCCTGTCACCTAAGGTTGCTGCAGGATCAAATGAGTTAATATATATAAAACATCTGGCATGTGGCAGGAATTCTCAGTGTCAGTTTGGGGGTGCAGGGCACTAGCAGGAGGGGAATGAAGTTGGCTTTTGGGGCCAGTGAGACCGGGGTTCGAGTCCTGTGCCTGCTCCTTAGGAGCTGTGCGAGCCTGGGCAGGCTGCTTCACTCTGAGCCTCAGTTTCCTCCTCCGTGCAGGGGGGACTGGGAGGCTGGGCGGCCTGGCTGCGGCCGGCACGGGACTCACTGCTGTCCTGGGGGGGCAGGCCGCAGGGCCCCCGCTGGCCGCCATGAAGCTGAACGAGCGCAGCCTGGCCTTCTACGCCACGTGTGACGCGCCGGTGGACAACGCGGGCTTCCTGCACAAGAAGGGCGGACGGCACGCGGCCTACCACCGCCGCTGGTTCGTGCTGCGCGGCAACATGCTCTTCTACTTCGAGGAGCCGGCCAGCCGCGAGCCGGTGGGCGTCATCATCCTGGAGGGCTGCACGGTGGAGCTGGTGGAGGCCGCCGAGGAGTTCGCCTTCGCCGTGCGCTTCGCCGGCGCCCGCGCGCGCACCTACGTGCTGGCGGCCGAGAGCCAGGCCGCCATGGAGCGCTGGGTGAAGGCGCTGTCGCGGGCCAGCTTCGACTACCTGCGGCTGGTGGTGCGCGAGCTGGAGCAGCAGCTGGCGGCCGTGCGCTCCGGGGCCTGCCCGCCCCCGCCGCTGCCGCTGCCCCTGCCCCGCCGGCCCGGCGCCCTCCCGCCCAAGGAGAACGGCTGCGCTGTGTGGAGCACCGAGGCCCCCGCGGCCGCCTCCACCGCCCCCCGGCCCGGCCCCGAGCCCCCGCCGCCGCCACCCCGCCGCCGGGCCTCGGCGCCCCACGGGCCCCTGGACGCGGCCCCCTTCGCGCAGCTGCACGAGTGGTACGGCCAGGAGATCCGGGCTCTGCGCGCCCAGTGGCTCGGCAGCCGGGCCCAGCCCTGACGGGGTGACGGCCTGCCCCGGGCTGGTCCCAGGGTCACCAAGGCTCCTGCTCTAGGGGGACGCAGGCCCAGCCCTGAAGAGACTGGGGGGCCTGGGTTAGGGACACTGTGGCCAAGGCCAGCCCTGCAGGCCCTGAGCGCCTGGTCTCGGGGACTCAAGTGCTGAGAAGGTGCTGGATTCTGAGGGGCCGTTAGGACCCTGTGACTCAGAAGGCCCAGCCTTGAGGAGATCGTCGTGCCTGACGGTAGCAGAATCCAGGCCGTGCATGAGCCTCTGGAAGCTTGAGGTTTCCAGAGAACTCGAGCCCTGGGCCCTGCCTGAGCTGCCCAGCAGGGGCCTCTTGATAGCAACAGGCCTCACTGGGCCCACAGCTCAGATGGTCACTGGGACCCAGCGGCAGTCCACGCCTGAAAAGCAAATGCCTGGTCAGCGCCAGCCCTCAACGTGGACAGAGGGGCTGGGCCACGGCACGCCACACCTGGGCCTTGCCGCAGGCCAGCCTGCCCCCTCCAGAAGCATCAGGTACAGAAGGGAGCTCGGGGGCTGCCAATGAGGAAGCAGGTGCAGGTTTTCACGTGTGACCGGTAGGGCGAGATTGCCTGGGCCCCATGCCAGGCATCGAGGTGGTGCTCCTGGCACGGCAGTGGCTCTCTGGCCCCGGGCCCTGTCTTTGTGCCCTTACCTGGCTCTCCTGACGCTCCTGGACTGTCTCCTTCGGTCTTGTTCCCCCGGGAGCCAGCTCTTCTCTCCCGGGCCCGGGGCGGGGCCCTTGGGAGCTGCCTGACCTCCTGTCCTGGTCTGGGCAGCGTGGCCTGAGCTGACTTTCCAGCAGGTTTGTCCAGGGAGGGGCAGCCACAGCTGACTCACTGCCTGGGAAGGGCCCAGGTGCCAACGCAGTGGCAGAGCAAAGCAGCTGCGGAGTTCGCACCCTCCCTCCAGCTCCAGGCAGCACCCCCTTCTGAGCTCAGCTCGGGGGGATCCGGGCCGCACCGGGCCGAGGCTGACAGCCGGACCACGCTTCTCACCGCAGTGCCACTGCTCGTCCAGGAAGAACCTCAGGGCTCCGGCCCTAAGCCTGGGTCATGTTTACAGTCCTCAGTGCCCTGCATGGGGTGCCCTGAGGACACCTCCACCCCACCTTTATTTCCCTGGAGACTGCCTCTTGGTGACAGACTCAGCCCTGCAGCCCCGTATTTCTGTCTTTGGGGACTCTGGGGTTTGGGGAACATGGCGGGGCAGGGGGCGATGTGTCCGCAATCACGGCCTGTCCAGCTCGCTGCTGGCTCAGTGGGCTGGGGCTTCAGCTTGAATTTTATTTTTAAATACCTAGGGTCTATTTTTTTTCTGGCAACAAAGCTTGGTGTTTTCACCCCTTTTGTTTCCTGTTGGCTGGTGCCTCCAGAGGGGATCTCACCTGGTTCTCCCTGTGGCAGGTACCTCTGGGGTCTTGGTACGGTCCCCTTCCCCAGCTTCCAGAATCCTGAGTGGTGAGGGTGGGGGTGGCGGCTCTCGTCCATAGGCTCCGGAGGAGTGTTAGGAGCTGCCCAGAGCCCCAGTCCTAGTGCAGGTTTACAAACTCTCAAGGTACAGTGGCCCTGGTCTCCTGGGGGACGGTAGTGGGGGATGTCCCCCTACCAAAGCACAAGATGAGGTCAGGCTGCCTCCGGGCTTGGGTCGGGGAGTGATGTCAGGTGGCCTGGGAGGGGGATGCAAGAGTTAAAATAAACAAAAGTGTGTCAAGTACTGGCTGGTTGTGTCATTTTTCCTCCATCAAAATCCGTGATCGATTTGCCTGGCAGAGCCAGGGACAGGCCCCATGGGGACATGACTAGTGTGTAGTCCCCATGGCTCTGTCAGGCACATTCTCACAACCTCTTCAGGCAGATCCTGGCCCCATTTCACAGATGAGGAAACTGAGGCTCAGAGAGGGTGTGAAATTTGCCAGGGCCACACAGCTGGAGAGCACCAGAGCAGCAATGTCAACCTCGGGGGTCCTGTGGCAGGACAGAGCCTTCGGGAGGGACATGAGGGAACATGGAACAGAGTTAGTTCCTCTGTAGAGCAAGAGAAGGGGGAGGAAAGACAGGACTTGAATGTCAGCTGTGGCTGAGACCTGAGTTGGGAGGGAAGTTAGTGGTGATTCAGATCAGGATGGGAAATGCAAGAGTCAGGACCTGACTTTGCTCACTGACCAGTCAAGGAGGCTGCCTGGGAGCCTGGGGGAATTCTGGCAGCAACACATGTTTAGAGAGAAAGATGCTGCGATTGATTAGTAATGTCTGCTGTGAGCACCTGGTGGATGGTAGCAGCACCGACGCATCTGTTCTCTCAGACGGATCAGTTTGCTGGGCTAAGGGGAGGTTCATAGAAGGGAAGGGGGTGGCCCAAGGTGGCCCAGCATGAGGGACTAGGTCCTAGGTGTTCCTAATGTGGACTTGGAGCTTGGGTCACAGGTCTCCCTTGCCAGT
This sequence comes from Indri indri, assembly GCA_004363605.1. Taxonomy (NCBI): domain Eukaryota; kingdom Metazoa; phylum Chordata; class Mammalia; order Primates; family Indriidae; genus Indri; species Indri indri. The sequence goes on along the minus strand of RJWJ010020277.1, from coordinate 19,829 downwards.
CTGGAAAAATCACGCACAATTTAGGAAGATGTGGCTTAGGATGGGCCACCTACAGTCCTCACGTTCAAGAAATGAAAAATATTAAGGTCAGGGACTCATGCCACTTGTGAGCATCCAGCACGTGCTGAGTAATTCTTTCCATCTCTCATGGGACCACAGCTGACAGATGGGGGCCGGGGAAGTGGCTGAGTCAGGGCCCTGCTGTGGCATTTGTGACCGCAGCCACCGCAGGGCATGGGGCACAGAGTAGGGGAAATAGCAGGAGAGGGACAGCTCCGAGAGAGGGTCACGAGTGTGCCCCTACCTGCCGTAATGTTTCCTTCGAGCCAACTGAAGGGCAGAGGGGGAGAAAAATTGGTCAGTACCAAACGTGCATCCGCCTGCTAACACGTCGGCGTCTCCTCTTGACCCAGGGGAGGTGTCGGGGCACACGTCTAGGCGGGATATGTAAGTGATCAGAAGGAATATTCTGAGAAGACACTTGGTGTAGGGGATGAGACCCTCAAGGGGGACGCTCAGGCCAGAATTTATGGCTGGTTGCCCAACGTCCATCCACCCTGAGTAATTAGTCGAACTCAATCAGTCATGCTGCTATAGGCTTGCAGGAAATGGCTAAACTTTAGCTGCCAAAGAATGGCTGTGTGATCCGATTTTGGCCAATGAGATGTGAGTAGAAAGGTCTTGCTTTTAAAAAGAGACCCAGTAAAGAGCTCTCTCACTGTTCTCCTCTCTTGGGGGAGGGGCAGGAGTTGTGTCTGATGCCAGGAGCTCTGGCAGCCATCTTGCCATCATGAAGCAGGCTGCTCTAAAGAAAACGCCCTATGCCAAGTTTGGCACACACTTGAGGGTGGCTCTGGGTAACCAACCACAGGGCTGTTGTTCGCTCAGTGGGGTGCAGGTTGGGGCTAGAACAGGATTCCCTGGAACAGCAAAGGAGCCACTGCTTCTCAGTCTTTCAAAGCCTTCCATTTCTCCTCTTCTGAGTAAACAAATATTGAAAGAATATCATGTCCCCATATGGCCCTGCACCTTGTATGTTCCTGAACGGGGCTGCTCCGTCCCTACTCTGTGGCTAGATCTGGTACCAACTGTCCTCAACCCCTCCCCAGATCACCTTACCACACTGTATACAAACTTTGGTATGAAAAAGTCCCTGCCACCTCTCCCAGTCTTTAAATCTCAGCATCCAAAATGACATTCTTCCAAGGTAGTAGAATAATAAACTGCTTAATGCCAGCTGTAGGTTTGTATTTTTTGATGAAGACTTGTTAAAAGGTGGGCCTATGAGGAAATATTTGCAAATCACTTGCAATCTGATAAGGGATTGAGATGCAGAATATATAGAGAACTCCTAAAACTCCACACAACAGAACAACCTGATTAAAAACTGGGCAAAGGACTTGAACAGACATTTCTCCAAAGAAGATGTACAAATGGCCAAGCAGCTCATGAAACAGTGCTCGACATCGCTAATCAGTAGCGAAATGCAGATCGAAGCTGCAGTGAGACACCACCTCGTACCCCTTAGGACGGCTACTGTTAAAGGAACAGAAACAACAAGTGTTGCTGAGGATGTGGAGAAAGTGGAGCCCGTGTGCCCTGCTGGTGGCAACGTAAAATGGCGCGGCCACTGTGGAAAACAGTATGGCGGGTCCTCAAACAGTTAAAAATAGAACTACCACCTGATGCAGCAATTCGACTTGTGGGTGTACATCCAAAAGAACTAAAGGCAGGGTCTCGAAGAGATGTTGGTACAACGATGTTCACAGCAGCATTATTCATAATAGCAAAACGTGCATGTGGCCAAGCGCCCGCCAGTGAATGAATGGACAATCAAAACGGGGTCTATCCATGCAATGGGATATTATTCATCCTTAAAAAGGAAGGAGGCCGGGTGTGGTGGCTCATGCCTGTGATCCCAGCCCTTAGGGAGGCTGAGGCGGGAAGACTGCTTGAGGCCAGGTGTTCAAGACCAGCCTGGGCAACACAGTAAGACCCTGTTTCTACAAAAAATTAAAATAAAAAAAAAGGAAGGAAATTCTGACACATGCTACAACATGGATGAACCTTGAGGACATCATGCTAAGGGAAAAAAGCCAGACGTGAAAGGACAAATACTATAATTCCACTTACTTGAGGTCCCAAGTGTAGTCATAGGGACAAAAAGTAGAATTGTGGGTGCCAGGGACTGGGGGAGGGAAGTGGGGAGTTAGTGTTCAACGGGGACGGAGTCTAGTTTTACAAGATGAAGCATTCTGGAGATGGCGGTGGTGGCGGCTGCACAGCATTATGAATGTGCTTAGTGCCACCGAACCGCGCACCTGCAGATGGCTGAGACAGTAAGTTTTATGGTATGTGTGTTTTACCACAGTGACAGTACATTTTAGAAGGTGGGCCCATGAGCTGTGTTCTCCTGAGGGTTGCAGAAAGCTTGCCCCTCCTGACAGGGGCTGGCCGCCCCTCCCTGCCCTGTGCTTGGGCTACGAGCGGAGCTGTTCTTCCTGGCGCCAGGGCCACGGCTGTCATTGCTCCTCTGGGTGTGGGGCTGAGATCCCAGGCAGGGCTCCCGGGCCCTCTAGACTGCAGCTCCTCCAGGGCAGGGGCCACGTCTGCCTCCCGTGTGCCCCCAGGGCCTGGCACAGAGGAGCCGGTCATCACCCCCGCCCCTCTCTCAGCTCACCCAATGCCTCCCGTCCCAAGACACAAGCTGAGCCAATCGGGGTCCTGGGAATGTGGAACTGGGGGGACAGAGGCTCAGTTAGGTATCAGAGGGCGCTAAACTGAAGGCCTGATGGCGGAGCGGCCGTTCCAGATGGCCATGATGTCGGGGAGAGAAACCACCAGGCCTTAGCGAGAGCGAAGCAGATCGAATTAGACCATGCAGGACCCCAAAGCATGGCTGACCTTCTGCCTTTGGGTCTCCCAAGATCTCCCCTGGATCCTCCCGACAAACCATCTGCACAGTTAAGTGAGGTGCACTTTCTTTCAACCCAACAGCTCTGGCTGTGATGAGACAGCCAGTGAACACCTGTTCCGTCTCCTCTTCTCTTAGCCTCGTCCGTTTTGCCAGGGTCCTTCCCAGGGACTGGCACACCCGGGTGGCCACAGAACACCAAAGGGATTAGAACTGCCTCCCGTTGCTGGAGACCTGTGATGTCTTCGTTTGCATCTGAATCACCTGGGCACTTCTTAAAAATCCAGATTCCTGGGCTCTGGCTCCCAGAATTCTGGGTAAGTGGGGACAGGGCCCAGGAAGCTGCATCCTGAGCAGGATGCGAGGGTGTTTAGGACACAGCTGAAGAAGTGCTCATTTACTCTTCAAAGAAAGGTAGATGGCAGTGTGCCGCAGCCCCCGAGATGGCCCCGGTGAGCCCTGCCTCCTGGAGTCCACGCCCCGGCGTGGTCCCCTCCCACACTGAATCACAGTGGCCTGTGCGCCCAACAGAATCCCATGGCTGTGACAACGGGGCTTCCCAATCTAGGTCACGGAAGACACTGCAGCCTCCACCATGGCTGCTCCTGGGGAAGTAGCTGCTGTGCTGGCAGGACACCTGAGCAGCCCCGGGGACAGCCCCGCGTGGAGAGGAACTGCAGTCCCCAACCCACAGCCAACACAGCCTCGCAGGCCGCATGAGTGCGCCTTCTTGGACGCGGGTCCTCCAGTCCCAGAGCAGCCTTCGAGGGACTGTAGCCCTGGCTGACAGCTTACCTGCCACCTCCGGAGAGACCCACCAGCTGGAACCATCCAGTGAAGCCCCCCAGCTCCCCGACTCACAGACTGCGGGAGGGAAGGGTTTATAACTGTAAGCCACCCAGTTTGGTGTCATGTGTTTGTGGCAACAGGCGACTGATACCAGTGGCTATTATTCTGATCCTGTTCCTCTACAGATAAGGAAGCTGAGTCTCCTCACAGGGCCCTAGGATTACCTGATAGTGGAGATTCGAATCTGGGTGGCTGAGTTCAAAGCCAGTGCTCTGACACCCACGCCCTAGGAGGCCAGAGAAACTTTATCCCTCTCATCGACCTGGAGTGAGGAGTCACCTTGGCCAAGGTCACCCAGCTGTCTGGGGGTGTTCCCAGCCCCAGACCCCTTGCGTGCCAACACAATCTGGTGACTTGGCCTCTGGAATAACCCTGCTCCACCCCCAGAGGGGCCAGTCAGCCAGGGAAGGTTTGGTTTTGTTCATTCCCCAGGAGCTGATGGGATGCGGGGCTGCTGGCTCAGCAGGAGGAGCTAAACCAGGAGGAAGAGGAGGGCAGGCTGGGAAGCGAGGGGCAGGGGTGCAGAGGCCTGCGGCTCAGGGCTGCGATGGAGTGGGCCCTGCCCCACCATCTCCCCAGGCAGATGGAACCTCCCAGCCTCCTAAAAATGTAAGTCTGGACACAGCCACATCCTGCCTCACACCCTCCATGGCTCCCCAGTGCCCTCAGGAGAAAGGCCTATTTCCTGCCATACCCCAAGGGGTATCACGATCTGGCCCCTGTTCCTCTTAAGGCCTCTCTGCCTCCTACCTCAGCTTCCGGTCTCCTTTGGACTCCCCCCAACCCATCCCAAGTTCTTACCCAGTCTCACCTCTTGCCTGCTTTCTCTGCTTCTCTTTTCTCTCATGAGCCTTTAGGTGTCCGCTGAGATGCCTCCTCCTCCAGGAAGCCTTCCGGGACCCCTCTGCCTGTGCTGTCCTGGCCCCGTGTTTCCTCCATCAAAGCACTGAGCACACAGTAGGTACTCAGTAAGTGCTTATTAGCTGGATGAATAGTTGCCTCTTGATCCAAACCTGCCTCCTCCTGGAAGGCCTTCCTGGCCTTCTCGCCCCCATTCGCGATCCCATGTTTTTGCTGCATTTTTGCTCACGGGCAGTGACTGCAGATGCGATGTCAACACCAGAGCTGATGACCCAGAGCCCGGGGCGGCTGCTGCCTCAGGTTCTCAGGTGGCTTCTGGGTGCCAGATTCCGTTCCTGCCCCCATGTGCCCCGGGGGCCACGTCCTGGGGCTTCCCGACCTCTGACCTTCTCAAGAGCTGTAAACCAAGGGTCAAAGGGCCAGTCCTTGGCTTTACTTAATGCAAATCTTTACAGCCGCCTTGGGAGGAAGGTGTCATTACTGTCGCCCCCACTTCACAGCTGGGGAAACTGAGGCAGGGAGTGGTTTGGGCACTGGCTACTACCCTCCTGCTCTTCCCTGACTCTGAGGACAGGCCGGCCCACCTGAAATGTCACCCTTTGTGGGTTGGCTCAGGGCTCCAGGTTGATGGAGACTTTGGCCCTTACCTGCCACTACCCCCAGGGGGCCATCCTACTGGGCTTGGGGCAGTTCGTTACCCTAACGGGGGGGGGGGGGGGGGGGGGGTAATTGTTTAATTCCCACTGCAAGGACACATGGAAAAACTGGATGGATCGAAGATTTCCAGACAAGGTGAAAGGTCTGTCTTGGGAGGCCATGCGGCTTTGGCTCATGGGTGAGTAATGTTAGTGCCACGAGAGTGTCAGGGACTCTCTTGACATTATTGGTCACAAAAATCCCCTCCTGAGCCTGATGCACAGGGCAACTCACCATCACGGGTTAGAAGAACCCACCCTACTTACATACGATACAATAGTTACCGAGCTTCTATTCTGTGCTGCACTCTCAGCGTTTAACATGCACGATCATCCTCCAAAATGCCTTTCTGAGCTGGCTGCCGTGATGCCCCCATTTTACAGATGAGGAAACTGAGTCCCTGGAAATAGAACTGGGAAAGGGGTGATGCTACATTGGTCACCAGGAAGCTCCTCTTGGCATTTTCCCATCAGGAAAGAGGAGGTGGGCACAGTTTGTACCCTGGTTGGCCTGAGGGCTGTGGCCTGTGGCCAAAGATTTGGGGACACGGTGCAATCTTGACTCCTTAGAGTCTAACCAGCTTCCACCCTGCTGCACTGGGTGGAAAAACGGCTTCCGATCCTTCCGTCTTTCTTTGCTGCAGCTCAGGCACAACACACAGTTGCCAACCCAGGTGCCCACAGGGCCCAGGTGGCACAGGGGAGGACCAACGCGAATCACAGGCATGGGCCCCGCCCGTCTACAGGCAGCCACTGCCCAGCTGGCAGTTGTCATACTGGAATGTGGGCCCGGCATGGCCAGACCTTACTATTCCCAAGAGGAGCCAATAATCGTGATTTTTATGTGACGCGTCCCCATATTTTAATGTTGGCAAACAATTTAGAAACTAGTTTTTAAAAATATCGTTTTGTGAAACACCCCTGAGGGCCAGATGTGACCCCCACCCTGCACCCCCAGCTCCGGAACAAAGCAGCAGCACACCCAGAATTATTATACAATTCTGTATTTAGCGACTCGTTTACAGAACGTGTTCCTTTTTTTTTTTAAAATTTTAAACAAAGTTCATCGATCTCTCATAGAAACGGTTTTGTGTGGGGTTTTTTTCTTTTTTCTTTTTTTTTTTTTAAACCGTTACAGGATGTGAACCTGACAAAGTTGTTCCCGGGCCCGCTGGCTTGAAGTACAACAGGATTTCTGCGTTCAAAAGGCGATCCTAAGTGCTGCGTCAAATCCCGTGGCACTAAAGCCGAACCGGGCTCCCTCGGGACGAGTCTGCTGCGGGCCGGGGTCGGCGCAGCGCCGGCTCCGGCAGGAGAAGGGGATGTGTTCGCCCACCGTGGTCTGAATTGCAACATGGTGGTGGCTAAAAGGAGATGTTTCATTTGTTCCAGATTTGATTACTCTGAAAATCGGTCACTGTTTCCGTGTTAAAATATAAAAATACCTTCATCTGGATAAAAATGTATACAGTGGAAAACTCTTCAATGCATAGCCTGGGCGTACGGAAAAGGAGGTTTCCCTTCGGGGGCTGTGGTGGTGGTGAGCGTTCGGCGTGGAGACTGCAGCCCCGGCCGGGTGCTCGACGGGTGGCATTTCTGGAACGGTCCTTACCTGTCCCCCTCTGGTTGCTGGCTTTTGCCCATGCGGTTTCGAAACGCTCGGTGGTCACCTCTCCTCCCGGCTGGGGCTGGCACCGACCCTGGTGACCTTCTCATCTTCGTCCTGGGGAATCGCCCCATCAGCCTCCCTACGGAGAGTTTTGGGAAAACGATAAAAACAAGGGAGCAAGAGTCAACAACCAAGATGGCGGCTGTTCTGGAAACCTCGATCCGGCGCTGGAGCAAGGACTCCTCTGAGTCGGGGCTGAGCATTGAAACCCCGGCACGGACTTGGAGACTGAGCTGCAGTGCACGCGCCGCGACGATCTCGGCCTCTGGGGGCTCTGCGCGGGCTGGGAGTCGCAGGTGCCTGCCAGAAACAGCGCAGGGCTCAGCTCGAGAGGGGTGGTGCGAAGGGGAGCCGGGGTCTCTGGTCTGACGAACCTACTTTTTGGCGCTGGTTGCTAAGCTTCAGTGTCTGTGGCGTGAGCAACGCCGCCAGGTGTGGAGAACGTAAGGAGGGGAAGATAGTGGCCACCTTGCTCTGGAAAGCACGTCTTGCTCTGGAAAAGCCACGCTCGTACCAGTGGGGAAACTTCCTGGGTCGTGGCCGTGATTCAGGCTGGGGGGAAGGAGGAGCTGCTCTGGCTCGAGCCCCACTCTCCGAGCACCTGCCCCGACGCCCGGCTTTTCCAAAGGTCATCCACGGCTGGACAAGGTGGGTGTCCGACCTCCACGGCCCACGGGTTTCTGACTAGAGGGCTGGAAGCAGTTTGTCATTATGCACCATGCTACATCTGGACGGTCGGGCCGCAGCCCGCATCTCTACAACATTTACACGAGCACGGGACGTTCTGTGCAATCAGGGTTGCAAAACAGACCAGCAGAATGAAACACATCCTCGACGGCATCGAGGTTTTCGTTTAGAGTCTTTCGGACTTTCTCTTTCCAGCACGGTCTCTGGAAGGGCAGTAGCAACGCGCTGTGTCTCACAGACAGAAGTGGGAAAAAAACCGCGGTTCGAAGGTTATCTAAATTTTGGTCAGTCTTATAGTGTTTTGTGATGGCTTTGAACAATTGTCTTCTTTTAATCTCATCTAGTGGCAAAAACGACACAACTTCAGTGTATACTTCGCAACAGTTGTGACAGCATCCTGATTTTATAACTCTCTGTAATATCAAAACAGCATCAGCTGGGAATAAATTCCAAAGGATCCTTTATTAAAATATCTAAAAGAGGTCTATAAATATTTATTTATTTTTCTAAAAGAGTCTGGAGTTTTCAGGTGAAGATGCGGCGGTATGTTGCTTCTCCTCCTGCAGAAGGGTCGGGGTGGAGGGGCGGGGGGCGCCGAAAAGAGGCGGCGACGGCGGACCCACCTGCTCACTCGCGACTTCACAGAACTAGGAGTACAACAAAAAACGTCAACGGCAGAATGTCGCTGTCCACGTTTTGATGGCTGAGCTCCTCCCTCCCCTACCCCACCCTGTCTGGAGAGTGAGCGGCGGAAGGCCACCAGGGCGTGTCCCCTGCCCCTCGCCCCGCCTTCAGAACTCCCACTCCAGTGCCTCCTCCCGATTGGCCGCCCTCTCCAGCCGGTAGATGATGCTGTTCAGGTTGGCCATCTTCTCGTGCCGCCGCTGCAAGTTGGGGTTCACCTTAGCGCTGGGGTGCAGGGCCCCAGCTATGTCGGCAGTGGGGCTGGCACTCGGCACTTTGGCAGGGGGGGCGCCAGGCGGGGACGGGGAGATGGGGGCTGAGGAGGAGGGCACGGGTGACACAGACATCATGAGGCCCGGCGAGGAGGCAGCCGAGGGTGAGTTCAGTGACACCTCCAGGCTGCAGCGCGAGGACTCGGAGGCTGACTTAAAACTTAGAGGGTCCGGGTGAAGCCGCTCCCGGGCCTCACTCTCCTGGGGGTGACACGGCGACGGGCAGGCTGGGGTGGTTCCGCCTGGAAGGAGGGGCCCGGGGGCCACTTTTGGGAGTTCGTCATCACTCTTAGGGTCAGGATGCTCCTCTTTGGGGGGACCTTGGCCTTCGTCCGGCTCCCCTAAGTCCTGGGGCTGGCCGCCCGCCTGCTCCTCGGCGTCCTCCTCCGTCTGCTCCTGCTTGACCCGCACTTGGTCCTGGTCCTGCGCGGTCGGGGCTGCGCCGCTCTCCTCGGAGCCCTCCTGGAGCTCCAGCTCCTTCACGGTAGGCTTCTGGTCCTCAGCCTCAGAGTCGGGGCTCTGCGGGGTGGGGTCCGGGTGGGAGAGTCCTGGGGGTAGGATGCCAGGACCCCCACTTGGGTCGAGGTCTGGCTCGTCCTGGGTCCCCTCCACCAACATCTCCCGGCGCATCCGGGACCTGAGGCAGAGACGGCGGTGAGCCTGTGGCTGAACAGGGGACCCCGCTAGACCCAGACTCAATCACCATGAGTGGCATTTTGGCCGCACACACTGCCCTGGGGCTCACTAGGCGCTAAACCTCTAACCTGCACCATCTTACTAAGTCCTCTAGACAGCCCTACACGGTGGGTGCCATTATGATGCTCACTTCGCAGGGGAGGAAACAAGGCTCAGAGACATTAAGTGACTTGTCCCAGGTCACACAGCCAGTAACTAGCAGACTTGAACTCAGGGCTACTGGATTCCAAAGCTCATGGTCTAGACCTGTGCTGTCCGGCACAGCAGCCACTGGCCACCCGTGGCTCCTGAGCACTGGGAATGTGGCCAGTCCGAAAGGAGATGTGTTGCGAGGGTGCAACACACACCGGATCTTAGGCTCAGTAAAGAAAGTAAAAGATCGCATTAACAATATTTTTATATCGATCACATGTTGAAGTGGTCATATTTGGATATATTGGGCTGAATAAGATATGCTATTATGCCATCTGTTTCTTTTTTTAATTTATTTTTTGATGTGGCTACTAAGAAATTTAAAATCACATGTGGCTTGTGTTATATTTTTAATGGACAGCACCATTCTAGACCATTTCTCAAAGTCAAACCCTGATTTATTTTGTGGCAACAACTCTCTGCTTCTTTCCTGGAGGGACTCCCAGACATCAGCCCAGATGGGGAAACAGAGGCATGGGGCATGACCTGCCCAGGTTGCTACAGCACAGAGGGGCAGAGCTGGGACCAGAGCTTGGGTACCCCGAATTCCCAGAACCCACTCTGTCTTAACTTCAATGGCCTCCCTATTGTCGGAGGGAAACTCGGGCCTATAAGTTACATTTTAGAGCAAGATGAGCCAGGAATGGGTCTAATCCTGTTACTTATTTTCCTACAGCAAATGAGGTCCAGAGATTTGAAGTGACTTGTCCAAGGTCATAGAGTGACAGGGTTCTCCTCAGCACCTTCTGATACTTAGCTCTCTGCCCGTTCGTGCTAATAATAAATTGTATTTTATTTATCTGTCATACTAACAATTACAAATTACAGTTACAAACGTAATAATGGGTGCTTATCAAGTGTCGGACACTGGGCTAGACACTTTGCACTTCAGTTCATTTGTTTTTCGCAATAGCCTCGTGAGGGATCCTCGTCTGATGTGCGTTCGTAAAGGAGGCGAGGTTCAGAGAGGCGCAGCGACTGCCGTGGTCACAGCGCCAGCAAGCAGCGGTGCCGGGCCCTGCCCCCGGCAGTCTGGCTCATCCTTTCCCGTGCCTCCTGCTGCCCTGCCCAGGTGGGGCGGGGTCCTAGCCCAGGATCCTGGGCCTGAAGGGATGCTGAGGGATCAGCTGGTCCACCCTCCTCTCTCAATCCTCAGTCCCTCCACAAAGGTGGCCTTGCCCACCTCCAGGGGACTCCTGCATCCCCCTTATCCTCCTCCAGAGGGAAGAGCGGCTGGGACCACGGGGGCACCCTGTGTTTCCACTGAGGTGGGATTTGAGTGGCTTTAGGATGGCTCAATGCCTGAAGGTCCATCATTAGAACTTCCAAACTATAGATCAAGTATTATATAAATACGAGGCTAATAGTCATTCACACCTTAGAATAAATTAGTCTTTTTCAATTCCTGTGTCCCAAATCTAAAGCAAGGCCTCCCTGGTAATTTTTTCTCAAAACATCCTGTTGTCCACCTTTCCTAGAGCTCACTGCAGTCTGTAATAACGGAGCAATGTTAGTGATCCTCTTGTAGTTCATGAGCATCACGACCGGGTTTTCACGTGCATGTGTGAGATATGCCTCCCTCAAACCTTGTTATGACGTCAGCACGTTGCCCGTCTGATGCGAAAAAAATAATACAGTAATATGAGATTCTGGGTAGGCCACCCACTGATCTCTTTCCTCCCTCTCCCTTGGGGATCAAGGGACCTTCTCTCTGCCCCTGGAATGGACGGGTGGACTCTCCTCTCTGGTACCGCAAGGGCGGCAGAGGCGTTTCCTGCTCAGGAAGCTGGGTGTGGGGGCACCTCAGAGACGGTCCCACAATTTCCCCCCAAGCCTTGTGCACAGGGGTCTCCTCAGCCGGCCCTCGGGGAGCCCCTCTGCGGTCTCTGCAGAGCCAGCCCTGGGACTAAACTCCCAGGAAGCCCAGCCGACTGGGCCTGGCGAGTGGGGACAGCCATGGGGACAGGCAGCCACCGAGAATCTCCCACTCCTCGAGGTGGTGGAGCCCGGGGAGAAAGGGGGGTCCTCTGGCCTCGGGAGTGGGAGGGGCCAGGAGCCCCAAATCAGGGCTCCAGCCTGAGGCTCGGTGGGCAGTTCCTCAGGCCTGTGCCCCAGACGCCCTTCACTCCCTGCCCCTTCACAGAGGCAGACTCCGAGCAAGCTGGGCGAAATAATAGTAAAAGTCACAACAGTAGTAACATCGACACCCACCACGCACTACGTGCCAGGGAGTTCACGTAAACGTGTTAGTTCCGAAACTCCTCTGGAAACTCTATGAAGCAGATCGCATGATCGTCCCCATTTTATAGGTTAGAAGACTGAGGCTCAAGGGAGTGAAGTGATGTTCCCAGGGTCCCACAGCTGCAGGTGATGGGGCTGGGGTTTGTCCCCGCCCGGCCTATATTCTAACCCTACACACTCGTGTGACTCGGCCTCCCACCCCAGAGGCTGTGTGGGGCTCCCTCTGGGCCCCGGGGTGGGGAAGGGGGAAGGGGAGACTCCGCCCGCCCCCCCCCCAGGCGCCCCCGTGGTCCCACCTGTAGTTGTGGAACCAGTTGATGACGGTGTTGGTCTTGAGGTTGAGCTGGAAGGACAGCAGCTCGATGGTCTGCTGCGAGGGGTAGGGCTCCAGCTGGTAGGCCTTCCGCAGCGCCTCCTTCTCCTCGGGCGCCAGCACCACCCGCGGCTTCTTGATCTGCAGCAGGCTCAGGTCCGGCGGCTGCGGGCAGGGGCTGGGGCACTCGGAGCGGGTGGCCGGGGACTCGCTGTCCGAGCCGGTGCTGATGAGGCCGTAGCGGCGTTTCAGGTAGGCTGGGGCGGGGAGGCAGGGAGGGCTGAGAGTGGGCCACCGTCACTGCCACCAGTCCCAGCCACTTGCACCCAGAGCCCTCCATGCCCCCAAACTTTGGGGTCCGCTCCTCCTGCTAATTTAAATGACCCCTTAACTACATGACGGATCTCAACCCACAAATCATTAAGATGTGAAAAAAGCTCACATCCGAATGAAAGAAGTTATTAGGGTCTCATGCAATCTCACAGCAGTGCTCTGTGATAAATGCCAGTCACTCTTATTTTCAGATGAAAGAGGAGGAGGCACAGAGAGGGGAAGTAACTTGCCCAAGGTCACACAGCCAGGAAGCAGCAGGCCAAGTTCTCAACTGCAGAGCAGTCTGACGACAGTGGCCCAACCATGGCCCGGCCCATGTGTTGCTCGCAGTCTGGCTGCCCCTGGGTCCTCACATGCGCTACCTTCACGCCCCAGATGACGACTTAACTACTCCTATCTCCCAACTGGGCTCTGGGCTTTTTAAGGTACCGGAATCCCTTATGTACAGCATGAGACTGGGTGGGACTGGGTGGGCAAACAGCAGGTGCTCAGTGCTGGCTCACTTTATCAGGACATAAGATAACACAAGACGATGCAAGCAACTGCGATCTCCTTGCCCGCCCCTACGAGGGAGGGTTCCTGTCTGCTGGGTTGGCTCTGTCCTTTGCGGTGCAGAATCTGTGCAGCGGGTGGCGGGTGGTCTATGGCATGGGGGCAGTGGCAGAGGAGGAGAGGGTGCAGAGAGAGTGTTGGGGACATGCAGCTGGGGCTGGCGGGAGACTCCGGAGCTGCGGGAGTGGAAGATGCAGCGAATACTCGAATGGCTTTCAGTCAGAGTGCTCTTTGGGACTGATTACTTCACGCGGTCCCACGTCAGGCACAGCCTGGACCGCTGGGGCCCCGGGTTGACCCGGGTTACAGCTAGACACGGCTCTAAGGGAGAATCTGAGGCCAGGCCCAGAGTGCCTGGTGCCAGGGCCCAGCCCCCGCCCAAGTCTCACCTTTCTTCTCCAGCTTCTTCATGTCCCTCAGCTTCTCCACGTTATGGGGGTCACTGAGCCACAGCTGCATGCGGACGAAGGGCTCCCGCCCCTTCAGGCTCAGCTTGTGCCAGGGTTTGGGCCGCGACAGCAGGTCAGACACAGAGCCCTGAGTTAGGCCCAGGATGCTCTCCCCAAACAGCCGCTGACCTGGGGCAGGGGAGGAGCGCAACCTGTCACCCCAGGCCGGGCAGAGAGAGCTGCTCCTGAGAGAGACAAGGAACGGGCCAGAAACACAGGGGAGGCCCCAGGGGTACTCTCCGCTGAGAAGGGAAGGCCAGAGACACGGGGGAACCCACGGCCAGTGTGGATCTGAAGGGCCCGTGTCTGCCAAAGAGATTTTAGGGACGGGATTAGGCAGCAACCAACAAGTGTTTTTTTCAACTTAAGAGGCTCTTCGCTCCTAAGAGATCTTTGAAATTATCTGCAAATTTCATGCATACAAATTTGTTTTTTTTTTTTTTTTTTTTTTTGAGACAGAGTCTCACTCTGCTGCCCTGGCTAGAGTGAGTGCCGTGGCATGAGCCTAGCTCACAGCAACCTCAAACTCCTGGGCTCAGGCGATCCCCCTGCCTCAGCCTCCTGAGTAGCTGGGACTACAGGCATGTGCCACCATGCCCAGCTAATTTTTTCTATATACGTATACTTTTAGTCATCCAGATCATTTCTTTCTATTTTTTAGTAGAGACGGGGTCTCACTCTTGGTCAGGCTGGTCTCGAACTCCTGACCTTGAGGGATCCACCCGCCTCGGCCTCCCAGAGTACTAGGATTACAGGCGTGAGCCACCGCACCCGGCCCATGCATACAAATTTGTGTCACCACATTAGAGGATAATCTGACAGATTCTATCAAAGTTTTAAATGTGCAAAACGTCTGATCCTGCAGTTCCACTGCCTGGGGTTTATCCTAGAGCTACCCCTGCCCAGGGCACGGCGATGCCTATGGGCACAATTTTAGGGGCAGCAGGAAACCGAAACCACCAAAATGCCTATCGCTTGGGTAAAAAACTGTGCTGCATCCATGGCCCAAAACACTTCACGACAGTGAAAACGAATGTGGGCGATGCAATAACTCTAACGTGGAAGATAGTGTTCACTTTTCAAAAGCAAGTTGTGAGACGGTACGTGTATGATTTCATCTATGTAGGAAAAAAAGAGAAGAAACTAGGTGTATGCATATTCTTGCATGTGTTTGGAAAGTGCCAAACATACATGAAAAACTGGAACGTGATTGAGAAGTGGGGGGGAGATTATTTATTTAAACTTTCTTCTCCTCTACTATTTGGTATTTTTGGACAATGAATAGGTCATATTTTTAGAATAGAAATTATAGTGGATAGTGTGGGGTTTGCTCGCATCCCTGTGGGAGGGGGACGTAACCTGCATCCAGGACTCTGAGGAGTCTGTGACCCCAAAGGGGAAGAGCCTAGCACATGTCTCTCCGCCACACCCCCGGAGGGCAGGGACATTGGCTCTGGGTGAGGACTGTGCTGGGGCCTCGGTGACTGGGATGCTCTAAGTCCTTTTGGGAGTTTCGAGAGCCACAGGCTGAGAATTTCAGGTCCTGCCAGACCTGCATACACCTTTTTGTCCCATCCCAGACCCAGGTCAGAGCCAGGGCCTCGCGCCGGGTCCCGGACGCCCCAGGGCTGACCAGCACCTCCAGGCTGCATTCCGGTGTCCTGGGGTCTCACTGCAGGCACTTTTTTCAAAGCAGGTGGGAGCCACCGAGGTGGGAGGGGCATTTCTGATTCCCGCCACTCCGTACCTAGGTTGTTGTCCGTGAGGACCTCCTTGACCCTCTTGGTGATGGAGTACGTGTCCAGCTCAGGGGACATGGCCACAATCTCCTGGATGCCCCCTGTCGCCTGGCCGCCCGAGTACACCTTCCCGCCCAGCGAGGAGCCGGAACGGCCCTCCGGCTGCTGGTTCTCCTTGCTGCTTTCCAGCGACAGGCTCAAGGGCTCCTGGGAGCTCTTCTCGGGCTCCGTGGGGCTGGGGGGTGGAGACGGTGAGGGTCTCGGTTCCGTGGGGCTGGCTGTGGGCCACAAGAGGAAGAGAAGGCGGTTACTGCCACCTGGCGTGGACACACGTGGTTTGGGAAGGCGTGTCACTGCCAAGTCGGGGCCACGTGCTCAGCACACCTCCACCTCTTGAGGTGTTAGTCACCCACCGGTGGAAGCTGAGCCTCCTGACAAACCGGCCAGGGCAGGGGACGTGCCTGGCGGGGTGCCCTGATGGGCAGGAGAGCACGGTGAGGGTGGTCTAGGAGCCCCCACTGGCTGCTTCTAATCCCGGCAAGTTAGAAAAAGGTACCACTTTCTTGAGGCATTCGCCTGCCACCTGCTGGAAATTTGTTAAAATAAACACAAAAACGTGCGCTAGCTGGAAGCAAAGGGAGCAGAGGCTTTGCTTCTGGAAGGGACCCGGAGCCCCCAGTGTGTTCTTTCCTTCCCTGCGGAGGGCGAGCGGATCACTCTGACCAGGCCACTCCCACCTGCCCACTGCCACCTGCACGAAAACGCCTGCCTCCTTGGCCTGGTATTAAGGCTCTGGACTCCTGTCCCTGCCCACCCCCCAGGACTGGAGCCGTGCGGCGTCCCCTTAACACACAGCCCAGGATCTTCTAAGCCCCTGTGTCCTTGCTCTGGCTGGTCTGCCACCTTGAAGGCCTTCCTTCTAACCTTGAACTCCTATGCATCCTTCAAGACCCAGTCCCAGTATCTCTCCCCTGAGGGGCACCTTGGGGTTAACAGCGCCTTGACACATTGTCATGCTTCACTGTAATTCCTTGCTTGGGCCAGATTTCTTTCTTACCAGATGACAAGAACGACAAGGATGATGACAACGATGACAATAAAGCTTCCTTTTATTGAACACTTACTACATGCCCAGGGGAGTGTTACGTGTTTATGCCCATGGTCTCAAACGAGCCTTATAACACCTCTAAGAGGTAAGTGCTATCATCCCATTTTATAGATGAGAAAACCAAGGCTCAGAGAGGCTAGGCAACATGTCTAAGGTCACACAGCAACTAGGGGCAAAGCCAAGACTTGAGCTCAGGTCTGTTTATACCCAACACTGTCCTCTCATCCACCAACCATGAGCTCCTCAAAGGCAAGGATCATGTGTTAGTCACCGGTGAGTCCCCAGGGCCTGGGGAGGCAGGAAGTGCTGGACAGATTCCTGTCAAGTGAGCACATTTCAGCCTGGACCCGAGTACCCCTGAAAGGTCCGCGGTGAAGCCCTGAAGTTCTGCGTAGTAGCATCGCAGCCCGTGTCACTGGCAGCCCGCATCTGGGGTCCCAGAACTCTGCAGTCCTCTCCCCCGCTCTGCCCCAACTGGGCTGATCCTCCCATGTAGGTGGCATCCGTGTGATGCTGGAGCTGACATGGACATGTCCCACCCTCAGAGGTGCAGAGCTGGCGGGAAGGGCCAGCCTGGGAAAGTGAGGCTGCTTCGTGCCTCTCGGAGTCGAGGGTCTTTGAAGGCGCCTGCTCATGGCAAACCACCAAACCCATTCCCCACCTGCAGGGCCCAGTTCCCTGGCAACTTGGAAACGCCTCTGTCCCAGGCAAACCCGATGGGCGGTCAGCTAGAGAGAGCAGGAGAGACACAGAGACAGAGCGAGCAGGGGACACAGACAGTGAGAGAGGCACAGAGTGACAGACAGGGAAAGAGAGAGGGGTGGGACGAAGAAGCAGAGAGAGATGGGGGAACACAGAAGCCGGGGGGGCGCTTCCTCAACTGCCGGAGGATTCCCGGAAGGCTCAGGAGGAAGTGCCTGGAACACCGACGCCAGCCTCTGCGGTGGGAATGAAACTGGCCACATGCTACCACCTGGACGAGCCCTGAAAACACGTTCAACAAAAGCAGCCAGACACAAAAGGCCACATCCCAGGCGACTCCATTTACATGTAATGTCCAGAATAAGTAAATCCACAGGGACGGAAAGGGGATTCGGAAGCTGCCGGGGCCGTGGGGAGGAGGATGGGACGTGACTGCTCAAGGGGCAGGGGGTTTCTTTCTGGGGTGGTCGAGCTATTCTGGAATCAGACAGAGGTGACGGCTGCACAGTATCGTGCATGTAATAAATGCCACTGAATTGTACACTCTGAAAATGGCTAAAAAGTAAGTTTCATATTAGGTGAATTTTCCCGCCATAATGAAATTACTTAGTTCAAATACAACACAAGAAAGAAGGATGCGAACCCTCTCCCAGCCGGGCACTCACCCTGGGCGGCGCTGGGCTGCTGCCCCACGGCCTGGCCCAGCTGGTCCGACAGCCACAGCTGCATGCGGATGAAGGGCTCGCGCCCCTTCTGCGTCAGCTTGCTCCACGGCTTCGGCCGGGACAGCATGTCGCTCACGCTGCCCTGCGACAGGCCCAGCACCTGTAGACAGGCGGGGCAGGCCGGGCAGGTGAGCAGGCCCCTGGCACCCTGGGCTGGCCCTCCCTGGGGGCCACGCTGCCTTCGTCTGTCCCTCATACCCCAGGTGCCCGCGTGAGCCTGTGCTGTGTCCACATGTCTGGTGGCCTTCCTGGCATCCAGAGTTATAAAAATCCTTCCTAGCCTTTAAGTCCTCTTAAGTGCCCCCTCCTCCAGGAAGCCTTCCATGCCTCCCACTTAAATCGCTTCCTTCTCTGAGCGTTCCCCATCCCTTGCCTGTCCCCCTGCTAAGGGTGGAGGTGACAGTGAAAACTGGCACTGCAGTGGCACCAACCCATTATGACATGCTGGGGATGCTGGCTGGGCTGAGCCTTAACTGTCTACTGGCTGGACGGGGGGAGGAGCAGAGGGCCCTGGAGGACGCGGGCAAGTGGCTGTTCACTTTAACAACCACAGGACTGAATGCCACTTGCCATGGCCCTCCTTCCCGCAGGGCCAGGGGGCAGCTGGACACAGGAGAAAGCGCCTGGCTTCCAGGATGCGCCCCTGCCTGGGCTGGGATCCTGCGTCCTGTCCCGTGCATGTCTCCTTCCGGAGGCTCCCCGTCCCTGTCCCCACCCCCCGCCCCCACCTTCACCTTCTCCCCGAAGATGCGCTGGCAGATGCCGTTCTTGGCCAGCTTCTCCTTGACCTGGCGGGTCAGCTCCAGCGTGTCCACCTCGCGGTACATGTACAGCTCGTACTGCTCGGGTGTCAGGGGCGGCACGGTGGGCTTCAGGGTGCGCGGCACGTAGGCCGGGTAGTAGGCCAGCCGCGCGCCCGCCTCGGGGACGCCGCCCTCGGCCTTGGGCTCGCCCACCCTGGGGGGCTCCTCCTCGCCCCCCGCCGCCTCGTCCTCGGGGGCCCCCGGGGCATCGTCCCCACGGGGCCAGGCGCGCCCGTTGGGCTGGCCGGAGTAGCCGGAGGAGGAGGAGGACAGCGAGGGCGACACGGAGGCGTAGGGACGGCTGAGCAGGCCGCGGTCCGAGGCCCAGTGGTGGTCGAAGTAGCCGGCGTCGCCGATCTCGGACTTGACTTTGCGGATGATGCTCTGCACGAAGGCGGCCGGGGACAGGACGGTGAGGGGCGTCTGCGTAGCGCCGCCGCCCGCGCCCCCGCCGTCCTCCTGCTTGACGTGGGCCGGGGCCCCGTTCTGGCTCCCGGCCGCCAGCGAGGGCCGCTCCGGGGGCGAGGGAGGCACCGAGCGGCCGCGGGGACCCGCCTCCATCTCCAGCAGGGCCTGCTGCTGCGCTTGCATCTCGCGGCGCGCTTGCTCCAGAATGTTCTTGATGGCATCTTCCGAGGTGCTGGTGGAGGCTGCGCCGTTGGTGATGCCCAGTGGGGCCGACAAGTTCTTGGGCTCACCTGTGGGGAGGATGAAAGGCCATCGTCAGGGCTCGACTTGAGACACAAAGATGTTCAAGGTGTCAGTATTTATACCAGTAAAACGCTGAGGCAACCTGTGTTCAACAACTGGGGATTGGTCGAGTGAATTATGATGCACCGGTGTGGCAGAATATTAGGCAGTCACTAAAAGTCAGGTGCGGTGGGATTTTTAGCATATGCGGAGAACGTGCGCATGGGGATGGTGTACCCAAAAACACACGTCTCTCCTCCATACGCTGTGATTCCACCGTGCAGACGTTCACAGACAGGGCGGGCACTACGGCGCACGAAAGACGCTTCTCCACTTATTCTAATAGCAGAACCACGGCATGGACCCGAATCTCAGGGACAAGAAAATGGATAATAAACAGTGCTATGGCCACACAATGGAACTGAAAAAGACGTCCTCACCCAAAACCATACATGAACCTTTTTTTCCTTAGAGACAAGATCTCACTCTGTTGCCCAGGCTGGAGTACAGTGGCTATTCGTAGGCATGATTGTAGCGCACTGCAGCCTTGAACTCCTGGGCTCAAGAGATCCTCTTGCTTCAGCCTCCTGTGTAGCTGGGATGAAGGCAGGTGCCACCGCACCCTTTGCATGAATTTTTTTTTTTTTTTTTTTTT
>RJWJ010020276.1:0-29272 GCA_004363605.1 Indri indri | reverse complement strand
AGGCCGGCCACAGAGCACTTGGTTTGGTCCATGCTCCCCACCCTCCCGCTGTCGGCCAGACACTCACTGTGGCACCTCCAGGGCTGGAGCCTCATGTGCTTGGGATGCTCCAGAGTGAGCGAGTCAGGAAAGGCTGCCGACCTCAGGTGCCCAGCAGAGGCACAGCGAGCCTCCATGTATGTGCACGTGTGTGAGAGTGCATGTGCATGCATGTGTGCATGTGTGTGAGTGTGCACGTGTGTGAGTGTGCATGTGCATGCACATGTGCACGTGTGTGAGAGTGCATGTGCATGCATGTGTGCATATGTGTGTGACTGTGCACGTGCATGTGTGTGCACGTGAGAGTGTGCATGTGCATGCATGTGTGTGTGCATGTGCATGCACATGTGCGTGTGTGAGTGTGCACGTAGGTGTGTGCAAACATGAGAGTGCATGTGTGAGTGTGCATGTGCACATGTGTGCATGTGAATGCAAACGTGAGTGTGCATGTATGTGCACGTGTGTGAGTGCATGTGCATGTGTGCATGTGTGCACGTGTGTGAGTGTGCGTGTGCATGCACATGTGTGAGTGTGCATGTGGATGTGTGCACGTGTGTGAGTGTGCATATGCATATGTGTGCATGTGTGTGCACGTGTGTGCATGTGTGTGCACATGTGTGTGCATGTGTGGATGTATGTGTGCACACGTGTGTATGTGCATATGTGTGCATGTGTGTGCACGTGTGTGCATGTGTGTGCACATGTGTGTGCATGTGTGGATGTATGTGTGCACACGTGTGTATGTGCATATGTGTGCATGTGTGTGCACGTGAGAGTGCATGTGCATGTGAGTGTGCACACGTGTGTGCAAACATGAGAGTGTGCATGCATGTGAGAGTGCGCATGTGAATGCAAACGTGAGTGTGCGTGTGTGTGCACGTGTGTGAGAGTGCATGTGCATGTGTGTGCATGTGTGCGCAAATGTGTGCATGAGTGTGACAGTGTGTGTGTGTGCCCGTGTGCATTTCCTAGGGTCATGTTCCATAAGCGTGTGGCGGTGACTCTTGACCAGAGAAGATTGCTCTAAACACTGCTGCGACCAGCTCTGTGTTCACCGAAACAATAAACACAAACAAATGCGCCCACCTGGCAGACGAGCCAGGCCCTGGTTTCTGCTCCGAGCGGCCGGGGGTGATGCTCCCCCTGGACCTGGAGTCGTCCCCCACCCCAACTCTTGGACCCTCCACAGCGATGTCTCTGCTGGGTCCGCCTTGATGCTGGGGCGCTGGGGCCCGAGGTCCTGAGTGTGTCTGGAGAACCCGGGTGTCACAGGCGCCCATGAGCGGCCGCTCCCACCTCCTCAGAGGAGCCAGGCCGTGGGCCCCTGCTCTCTCCTGGGCGAGCCAGTCTAGAGGGAGAAGGAGGGTGAAAGGCTGCACCCCCGTGGTGATTGCTGCTCTGCCCTCCGCGGCACTGGCGTCTCAAAGCTGCCCTCTGGCTTCGCAGACGGCCCCTCCCCACCTGTGCGGGGTAACTCTTTTGTTACCATTTTCTGCCCAGAAAGCCGTTTCTCCTTTAATGACGCTCACTAATGAAACATCCTACCCAAAGCCCCGCTTGCTGGGGCTAAATTATTAAAATTTGTTTTCTTCGGAGGGAGAGGGGGAAGGAAACGTGTGATTGCAGAGCTGCGGGGGCTGTGAGAACAGTCCGGGCCGCGGGGTGGGGCCCCTGTTCCTGTTCCGGGCGGGGTGCTGAGGCCGGAGGAAGGGCGTGGGTGCCCCGCCCAGCCGTGCGTGCAGACCCCTCGGCGGGGAGGGGGTGGGGGCAGAGCTGGGCGGGCCACACTCCGGGGCCCAGAGAGCTTTGCCCTGGCAGGGAGAGGCCCAGTGGGGGGTTGGGGGGACAGGAGAGCCACAGGGGCCGGCTGGGGTCCCCGGAGGGTCTTCCTGGCCGTGGCAGAGTCTCCTGACTCCTGACTGAAGACCGGACCTGGGCACTGGCCCTGCATGACCCCAGGCCTGGGGAGTTGGTGCCTCTCCCTTCAGAGCCTCAGTGTCCTGGTGACCCGTGACCTCGGGCTGCAGGTGGGTGAGGTCAGAAGATGGGCAGGGAGGACAGAGTGTGACCCGGTGCCCCTCGTGCCCTGGGCATCTGCGTCCAGCCCCCGTGTGGGTCCAGTGCTTTGCCTCTGCCAATTCCTGCTCCGCCAGCCCACGGAGCCTCAGGGCAGCCACAAGGCCGCCTCGAGCAGTGTCCCCAGCCTGACCTGCTGCATGCTGGGGGCACCCCAGTCCCCACACCAGAGATGGCTCCAGACCGTGCCCCGTGTGCCTGGGGCAGCGTTCGGCTCCTTCTGCTCAGTCACCCACCCTGGGCCCACTGGCCTCCCTGACCTCGACTTCTGGCACCCAAGCCGGGAGGCCTCACAAACACCACCACACATGTACACACACATGCACACACATGTATTATGCATGTGCACAAATGCACACACATGCACAGCCACACAGGTATAAGTGAACATGTAAACTCACATGCACTAACACAATCAACAGAACACATGTATAAACACATGCATGTACAAAACACATAGCACTTATTTACATACAGACACGGAATATACACAGACACACCAAAACACACGTACATGCACACACTAGCACACCAACATATGCACATACATGCAAGCACACTACACATGTAGACACATGTGTGCTCATATGTGCACACACAAACACACATGCATGCACTAGCATACAACACACACAAATGCATGCAAGCAGACTACATAGACACACGTGTGCTCACACATGCACACACACACGTACAAACATGCACACTGCTCCCACGACCCCCGGCCTCTCCCTGTCCCTCACAGGCAGTTCCTGTGGTTTCCTGGCCTCTGCTTGGGGTCACCTCCACCTCCAGGAGGCTGTCACGGGCCAGAGGAGATGGACCTGGTGACCAAATGCAAAGGACACTGGTGGGAAAACTGGTCCTTCAGTTGACAACGTGCGCCTGTGTTAGTGTCGTAGCTCTGATGACGGCATCGTAGTCACACAGGGGTTGACGCCAGAGGACGCCAGGCGGAGGGTACACAGGAACGCTCCGGAGCATCTTGCCAGCGCTTAGGTAAATCTAGAATTATTTCAAAATGAAATGTTAAAAAGGGAGGACACTTATGCGGTGGGCGAAATGACTTATTGATTTTTAAAAATAACAAATTGCCCTTCTCTAAGCAGCTTCTAACTAGACGCTGGAGTCTCAGAAATCCCGGTTGGATTCTCTTTGAAAACGTGAGGAAAGTCCTTTCCTACGGAAATTAAAAAAAAAAGCGTGTGTGGAACTTTAAGAAATACGATTAATAAATCAAAATCTTAGGAAACAATATAAAAGATGAAAGAAGCTGTGGTTTAGTTACAGATTCGGGACCCAGGGAAAGCGCGTTTTCGACAGAAGAGGTGTCGAACACAGGTCATTTTTACATCTGCGGAAAGTGATTTCTCCAGTGCGCCGAGCCGTGAAGTCCCAGCACTGTTCTCGGTGTTCCGTGGCAGGACCCGGGCGGCAGACTGAAGTCCAGTGCCCAGACCGCCCTCCGTGCCACAGGGACCACAGGTCATCTTGTGTTGCCCCGAGGGCCGAAGGTGGATTCTCCGCCTGTGATGGGATCAGGGCGTTTCACAAAGTCAAAACGGTTTCAACCATTCTCAGAGAACCCACTGAGGTCCACCTTTAAGCTAATCTGTGGTTGTATGAAAGACAGAAAGCACTTACTCTAAGATGGGAAAGGTGGTTCTCACTGCCACGGAGCTCTTAGTGTCAGAAACGCAGCGAATCCTTCACTCCATCCCCCCTCCCCTGAGCTGGCATTGGGCCGATTCAGCCTGGAGCAGCCAAACTTTCCAAAGCACCTAGAACTGTTGGCTAAACCACTTCGGATCCAGCTGGGCGCAGCAGGAGGCTGCCAGCCCCTTCTGGGAATTGCCTAGTCAGCAGCCTCTGCGCCCAGAGCTCCTCAAGCCCCCTGGGGACAGAGCACCCCGCGACCCCTCAAGCCCCACACCAGACCTGCCGTGTGGCACCCGGCAGCCAGGGTCCGTCCCCCGGTTCTGCCACGACGGCCGCACCAGCGAGCTCTGGATGGCAGGTTCCTGTCGCTGTGTAAGAGACTCGCCATTCAGTGCCCCAAACCCACAAAACCAGCTCTGCTGCGGTTCCCTCTTTCCCTGCATTTGGGGTCTCTTGCCACCAGGAGGCAGTCTTGTGGCTGAACACCCAGGTCTCTGGGCGCTGGGTTTCACTGCATGTGAGCTCCTCGTTGCAGGGGCTTCCCTGGGCAGCCCTGGATCAGTGTGGACCCGACACCTTTTCCAGCTGCTCTGGGGCCTTTGTGCTCCGGGCTCTGCATTTCTCATGATTTATATACAGATTCCTCCCAGCCCCACCCTCGCCCGCTCTGAGCAGTCGCAAAGCGCAAAGTGCCACGGACTTGAGTTCACAAAAAGACAAACTTTCCCTGAGTTGTTTTCTTAAAGGGCCGATTTCCCTTGCACAGCACATTGTGAGAAAAATGTAAATGAGGTTTTTGAGTGTAGATTCAAACTGGTTGCAAGATAATTGCTAATAACAAAAACGTACAGCGTTGCAGCCGAGTCCTCAAATTCTAATCTTATATAAGAATTAATTCACAAATACATAATTCCAGCTAGCCCGTGTTGTCATTTTTATGTCTGTGCAACTTAGACTTTCACCTCCAAAGTTGTTTTAAATCTGTCTTGGGAGAATGTTTAATATAAGTCTGGCAAATGACATCTCCGCGGACTCCTCTAGAGAGGGCGTTTGTCAAGCTGCCATCCGAGGTAATTTGTGTAATTTGCCGGGGTTCATTATTGCAGATATCAGCAATCGATATTTCCCCCTCAAAAAGGACGTCAGTTAGTTCTTAGGAGCACACAAAAGGCTTTCTCCTCCTCCGCGAACTCTGGAGAGGCCACGGGTGGGCCCTGGGGGCAGAAGACAGGCAGGGCTCTTGGGCCTTGTGGGCTGAGGGTGCGAGGGGCCTGGGAGGGAGAGAGACAGAGACAGAGAGACAGAGACACAGAGAGACAGAGAGAGCGAGCGCTACACCTGGGGCAGGCAGGGAGGGTAGTCCATGGACGTCCACCGTGGTCCTTGCCGAGTGGTTGAGAACGCAGGAGGGAAGGGGCCCCCCAGGCTGCACTGGAAGCTTATGCACCGGACGGCTGGGCCTGGAGGGGGTGGGGACCTGGCGCTGGGCTGCTATGGGCAGCAGCTGCACCCAAGGCCCTGGGGCTCAGAGGAGGCTGCGGGAACCGGGCCAGACCCAGAGGGCACCTGAGGCCCTCAGGGAGGACCTGGCCTCCAGGATCTCCTTGGCTTGGTGGCTCGCGTGGGCTTCCCTGCACAGGGAGCATGGGTCAGAAACGTGGGGAGACCCAGGCACGGCCGAGCGCTTCCCTGACACTCTGATTGTCACTGTCGTGCACCACCCCCACCTGCAGGGGCAGGCTACTTTCTACGCTCAGTGGGCCTCCAGGACGTCCTCTGCTTTTGATGGGAGGGTGTATGGCTACAACTGCAAGGGATGGGCCCTCTCAGGGCCACCAGGGAACCCAGGAAGCGGCTGTTGGGCGCTGAGAGTTCTGAGGCCAAAACCCCAGCCCGGCGCTCACTGCGAGCCCTGACCCCGGCTGGGCCACCTCCCAGGGCCAGCGCAGGGTGCCCCACCCCCTGGGGCAGGGCATCTCCAGGGGCTGGAGCAGCAGCCAGTGGTGAAGGCAGGAAGGTGTGTCTCCCTGGATGTGGGGAGGAGCAGCGTGGGGCCGGCTAGGCCCCAGGAGGCCACCCCGGTGTCCGTGGGGGCCGACCCTGCCTTGCAGACCTCTGCACTCAGGCCCGGGGAGCCGCCCTGGGAAGGCAGCTCAGTGGCTCAGCCTGGCGCGTCCGAAGGGCCCCCAGCTCTCGTCCTGGACAAGCCCTGGGGGCAACAGACACAGCGCTGCTCCCGCCGGCTGGCCCGGCCTCTGCTTTTCTGCAACATCTGATTGAAACGAGCCTCTAGCTCTTCCCACCAAAAAAGGGAAAAAGCTGCTTGAAACTGGGCGAGGATTTTAGTGGGCATCTGTCAGAAGCACAGGGCCAGAAACTCAATTAGACGCATGTCAGAAAGTGCGGAAGAATCCATCTCCTGCCACCAGGTAGTAATGAAATTTTCCATTTTCCTGCCCGAAGACGGTGCCGTGGGCCAGATGGCGGCTCCACTCCCAGGTGGGGCGGCTCTGTGTGGTGGGCGCAGGGGCCAGAGGGCTGACGGTGCCACAGCCTGGGAGACCCACGTCCACGGCCGGCTCCTGCTTGGAACGAGCTCACCTGGGACCTTTGTGTCCACTGCGGCCCTGTGCTGAGGCCACTTAATTAACGGAAATGAGTCATCATGGTCACAGCATGGCGCGTTTGTGCCGACACCTGCACTGTCCCCCAGGCAGCCTCCGAGCTCTGTGGTTTTGTCTCTGCACCCAGGCGCCCCTCCCCCAGCCACCGCGCAAACGGGAGACGGGGCCGTCAGCAGAATGGCTTCGGGAAGATGGGGCTGCTCGCCTTCCAGAGGGGCCCTCCCTTCTTCCCAGACCCCACGCCATTCCCTCCTGCATACCGGCAGGGACATGCACACACACGTGTGCACATACAGGCTCAGGAACACAGCTGCGGGCACAACCATCTGTAGCAGTGGGACGGAAGAGCCTCGAAGAGGGACTTCCTTTTGACAGGCTGCCCTGGGCGCCACACCTTCTCGCCCTCCCTGCTGGGTGGTCGCCGGGAACCCCTCGCCTGCCGCGCCTGCAGGAAGCGGCGAGGCTGCCAGCACGGCTCCCGAGTCCCTGGCCGCCGCCCCACGGCTGTCTAGGACGGGTACCCTGCCCGCTGTGCAGGTGAGCCCAGCGCTGTGGTGGACGGAATGTTTGTGTCACCAAAGCTCATGCTGAAACCCTAACCCCAAGGTGACGATATAGGGGTGGGGCCCTCGGGAGTGGTTAGGCCCAAGGGCGGAGCCCTCGTGGAGGGGATCAGTGTCCTCATGGCTGAGACCCGAGAGCTCCTCGTCCCTACCGTCGTGTGAGGGCACAGTGAGAAGACGCCATCTGCAAACCCCAAGAGACCCTCCCCAGAACCCAACCACGCTGGCACCCTCATCCCCAACTTCCTGCCTCCAGGGCTGCAAGAAATAATCTATTGTTTATAACCCCCCAGCAGAAATGAACCCATTCATCTATAGTCAGCTGATTTCTGACAAAGGTGCCAGGATCACACATGGGGGAAAAGACAGTCACTTCAGCAACTGGTGCTGGAAAACCAGGTATCCGCATGCGGGAGGGTGAAATCAGACCTTCATCTCACACCGTATGCAAAGTCCACTCAAAGCGGACTGAAGACTTAAACGTATGAAACTACTAAAAGAAAACAGAGGGGAAAGCTCCATGACATTGGTCCGGGCAGAGATATTTTGGATATAAACTCACAAGCACAGGCAGCAAAAACAAAAACAGGTGGGGATCACATCAGACGGAAAAGCCTCTGCGCAGCAAAGGGAACTCTCAGCAGCGAGAAGACGCAACCTGCAGAATGGGGGAAAATACTTGCGAACCACAATCCGATGAGGGCTTAATACCCAAAACGCACAAGGAGCTCAAACAACTCAATAGTTAGAAAACAAATAACCTGATTAAAAAATGGGAAAAGGATTGAATAGACATTTCTTTGCTTTTTCTTTTTTATTTCAGCATATTACAGGGGTATAAATGTTTAGGTTACGTATATTGCCCTTGCCCTACCAGAGTCAGAGCTTCAAGCATGTCCATCCCCCAGACGGTGAAGACGCACAAATGGCTCCATGTCATGAATCATTAGGGAAACGCAAGTTAAAATCGCAATGAGAGATCGCCTCACACCTGTTAGGACGGCTTTCATCAAAAAGATGAAAGGCAAGTTTTGGGGGTGTGTGGAGAAAAGGGAGCCCCCGCACCTGCTGGCGGGAGTGTAAATTAGTACAGCCATGACGAAAACAGCGTGGAGGTTCCACAAAAGGTCAAAACTGGAACCACCATATGATCCAGCCATCCCATTTCTGGGTGTGTGGAACAGACACCTGCACCCCGAATCCACAACTGCGGGTACGGAACCAGCCTCCGCGTCCGTCGGCAGGAAAACGTGTGTGTGCACAACGGAGTGGAGTCCAGCCTCAGAAAAGAAGGGAATTCCGTCATTCGGGACGACCTGGGTGAACCCTGAGGACGTTACGTAAGCGAAAGGAGGCAGTCAGGAAGACAGACGCCACACGACCCCACTCAGACGCGGAGGGTAGGAGCTGAGCTCGCGGAAGCAGCGAGGACAGTGGTGGTCCCCCGGCTGGAGGGGCCAGGGTTAAAAAAAAGGAAGAAAAAATAAAACTGTCAGTGTTTTCAGAGGACGTGACCATCTACATAGAAAATCAAACTAAAAGAAAGCAAACCTCCCAGAACAAAAGAGCGCGTTCAGCAAGGTGGCGGGACGCAGCACACACACCACTTGTGTTCCCACACTTTAACCACGTGTGGATGCCGAGATTAAAACCACAATTCCATCCACAATTGAGCCAAAGAAAAGGAAATGCTCAGGTACAAATCAGCCAAAACAGGTGCAGGATCTAGATGCTAAAAATTGCAAAATGCCAGTGAGAGAAATTAAAAAAAAAGACTGAAGTAAGTGGAGAGACGAACCACGCCACGGACTGGAAGATTCCATGTAGCACACGTGTCCATTCTCCCTGAACCGACCTGTGGGTTTGCTGCAATTTCTATCAAAATCCCAGTAAGTTTTCTTCCTTTCTTTGTTTTTTTTATCAGACTGATTTTTTTAAGAGCAGCTTTAAGTTCACAGCAAAACCGACCAGAAGGTACAGAGGTTTCCTATACACCCCCCTCCCCCAACCCCCGCCCGCAGCCTCCTCCACCGTCAGCCCCGACGGCTTCCTCTTTGAGACACAGACGAGCGTGTTCCTGCATTTATGTGGAAAGGCACGGGACCTAGAAGAGCTAAAACAATTTCGAAAAAGAAGAATAAAGTGGGAGAAGCCTCTCTGCCTGATGTTAAGGCTCGTTACACAGCTACGACAATCCAGCGATGGGGTCTTTGCGCAGGGGCAGAAATGGATCAGCGGACTGACCGGAGAACCCAGAAACAGACTCCCGCACATATGCCCAGTTGGCTTTGATCACGGGGCAAATGCAGTTCCATGAAGAAAGCCACCTTTCAACACCCCAGAGAGCTTGGACCACGGATTTAAATACAAAACGTGAAACTATAAAACTTACAGAAAAAGCATGGGAGAAGGTCAGTGGGACCCAGGGCTGCGCTGGGTTCCTGGACGCGACACCAAGAGCACAACCCGTGAGGGGGGAAGTTGACAGCCCAGAGCTCATCGAGGTGAACACGTGTGCTCTGGGGAGACTCTGCCAAGAGGCCGCGAAGCTGCAGATGGGAGAGAAATGTCAGCACGGCACCCGGGAAAGGAACGCACGGCCGTGCTCAGAGCACTCCAGAGCTCAATGTTGGAAAGCAAACAGTCCAAGCAGAAACTGGGAAAGGATAGGAGGAGACATTTCACTGGGGTGGGTGTGGAGAGAGCAGACGTGCACCCGGAGAGATGGTCGCGGGAATGCAAGTTAGAACCACAACGAGGTGTCGCCATGCGCCTATCTAAACGGCTAAGATTAGAGCAATAGTGATAACACCCGTGCTGGAGACGATGCAGAGGAAACAGATCCCTTATCCGTTGCTGGTGGAAATGTGAACCAGCATGGCCACTCTGGAAAGGCTGCGGAAGTTTCCTGCACAATTAAACAGGCAACGGCTACGTGACCTGGTAAGTCACCCTTGGGCATTTATCCCAGAGGAACGAAAGCTTATGTTCACACAAGAACGTTCACACAACCGTTCACAGCAGCTTTATGTGTAACAACCCTAAACTGGAAACAACCTAAATGTCCTTCAATGGGCAAATGGTTAAACAAATTGTCACTACGAACCATGGAATGTCACTCAGCAATGAACAGCAACTGGCTATTGATACGGGCAACAGTTGAGACGGCTCTCGAAGGAATTATGCTGACTTAAAAACACATTCTCAGATGGCGGTGTACTGTGTAATTCCACAATGTCGTCCTTGAAACAAATTATAGAGACAAGAACATATTAGCTGTTGTCGCAGCCGGGTGTCCAGGGAGAGAGTTTGCCGTTCCTGTAAAAGGCAGCACAGGGGTTCCCGAGAGGGACGTTCTGGTCTCGTCCGTGGTGCTGGACACACCGACCCACACGTGCTACGGCTGCGTAGGACTGAGTACACCCACACACGTGCACACGTGTGCACAAACGAGCGTGGGTAAAACTGGTCAGACCTAGACGAGGCCAGGGGATGTACCAATGTTGATTTCCTGATGTGATGTTGTCCTTTAGCCACCCGAGACGTCACCGTCAGGGAAACTGGGCGAAGTGCAAGTGGAATCTATTATTTCTGCTAGCCGATAGGAATCCACAATTATCTCAAAATAAATAGTTGGTTAAACCTAGATGGTTCCACTGGTGAGATGGATGAAACTTTTCAATGAGCGGCTAGTGCCAGTCTTGCACAGGTTGTTCGGAAAATAGGAACAGAGCCATGGCTGCCCACTCCAGCTAGCGTGATCCAGACTAAAGCACAAACAGATAAGGCACATAAACGAATATAACTTAAAGGCCATTTCATTGATGAATATAAGAGCAAAAACCCTACATAAAATATTAGGTGACCAAATCCAACTGATAACACAGAATAACCCATCCTGATGGGGTTGATTGACGAGGAGTGCAAGGTCTGCGCAAAACCAGATAATGCGACAGCGTAACTCGCCACAGTAGACGGGTTACTTCAACACAAACGGTGCCACGCTTAGTAAGGGATGGCACTAGCTCATGACACTTTATTTGTAGACATCATGCATTAGTTTTCCCCATGGGACACACAAGAGAGCCAAAAAGGAGCAGGAGATCTCGCCGCCTCCTTGGCAAGGGCCTGGCCCTGTGGATTTTCTCACAGCTGGGCTGTCGCGAACCCCACTTCCTCCTGGACGGGGAGCTGGGGGCTTTCTGTTCTGCAGTGTTGGTCTGTTCGTGGACATGGGACAGGTGGCTTGTTGTCTGAGTTTGCTGTTGCATTTCTCCCCAGACACCTGCACGTGACCTTGCAGAAGGTGTCCTCAGACCACATCGTGGTGCCCATGTGCCCTCGGGTGGTCCGGGGGTGCAAAGGGGCTGATCCAGGCCACGGAGACGCGGTGGCCAAAGACGGCCTTGACGTTTGCCCACTTGGACCCCTTCCCCCAGCGGCCCCCCTCGCTCTGCAGCCGCTCGGCTCTGGTGCTGCGGGAGCAGGTGGCATACACCTGCATGGCGAACACCACGGACGCCAGGGGGAAGCCCTTCAGGGCCACCACGAAGAGCAGGAAGAGGGAGGCGCGCGGCCACACGGTGCTGTGCAGGGTCCAGTCTCCGCGTGAAACGGCGCAGGGCGGGGACGCCGAGCAGGAGCAGCAGGTGCAGCGAGGCCAGCGCAGTGTAGAGCGTGAGCAGCACGAAGTAGTTCTGGTTGTCCTCGCCCACGCAGTTGTTGACGCAGGGGCAGTGGTGGTCGCGCCCGCGGATGCAGCGGACGCACACGGCGCGGTGGTGCGCTCCCGCGGGCTTGGCGGTCGCGCAGAGGGCGCAGCGGGGCACGGCGCGGGGCCCCGGCGGGTCCTCGCGGGGCATGGAGCCGGGGTCGGTGAGCATGGCCCGCGCGTGCGCCGCCAGCCCCAGCCCGGCCAGCGCCAGGAAGAGCGCGGAGGCCCCGCAGGGTGGGCTGAGCTCCCGGAGGGTGTTGAGGGTGCAGGGCAGCTCCTGAGCGATGTCACGAACCCTCTGCTCCGTGTTGGGGCTGTTGCCCCTGTGGTCGGGCCGCCCACTCCCTGCCGACATCCAGCTGCCAACACCTGCCTCCCGTTGGTGCCCACGGCCCTCAGCTCAGGTCAGGGTCACAGGAGAACCAGGCGGCCGCCCCCCATGGTGCTCAGCAGCGGCTGGTCTGGGTGTCCATCCCCAGCCCCCAGCTCTCTGTGGGCTGTCCGCGCCCCGGCCTTGCAGTGCCGCCCTGGAGCACGTGCTCCTCACGGGCTTGGCCCTCCCGGTCCCACCCGCCTGCACCCAGGGCTTCCTGGGTCACCTCCTAAGTCGGCCACTTGCCTGCGCACCCTGGTTTCAGGGCAGCTTTTGGGGCACCCGACACAGACCAGGAGGGGACTGGTGCCCGGTCCCCAGGCCAGCAGTGGCTGCCTCGCTGGCAGTGGGCCCCCAGCCCTGCTGAGTCAGGGGCTCAGGGCTTGGGCCAGGGGCCTGGGTTTGGCTGCCCTGTGGGAGATTCTGACGCCTCGGTGGGGGAGCCGCCCAGAGCAGGGACCAGAGGGGCTGCGGGCAGTCGGCGGGCTTGGCCCCCTGTGCTCAGCGAAGTCGGTCACTCTGCGCCACAGGAGGGCGTGCTGGGGGAGGAGAACACGGAGACCTGCGGGCGAGGGCTGGGCGTGGCTGGGGAGGGAGTCACTTTGGGCGCATCTACTCAGGGCTCCAGACTGCGATGTGGGAGGAGATGCCCGGAAGGCCCTGTCAGACCCCGAGAGACCCCGACGGGGCCAGGGTTGCCCCGTAGATCGCGAGCAGGGAGGGTGTGATCAGCCTTGTGTAGAAAACTTACTGTGCGTTTAGGATTATTCCCTTGAATAGATTCCCAGGCTTGAAACTAAAACCCGATACCTGTGTTGTTGGCTTTGTCTCTGCATGGGCCCCTGTTGGCGCCCGAGCATCACCCGCTCTGGCCGGTCCCCGCCGTTGTCCCGACCTCAGCCGGGCAGCACAGTCGCTTCTCCCCGATGCGACTCACACTGCGCTTCCTGTGACATGGACACCCTGGTTCCGGACTGTTCCCTTTCCGGACTCTCCTGCCTGCGGCGTCGGCCACCGTGGCCCGGCCGTTCCCTTTGCTGCGGGTTTTGTTCTGGGGCCCGGGTGGGGGGCTTCGGCCGTGTTCGCTCTCCTGATAAACGTCCGCTGAGCTTTACGTCTCGATTGTTGGATTTTTCAATTCTAGAAGTTCCATTTGAGTATTTTTCAAATCATTAGGTTACTTTTTATAGTTTTCTTTTCCCTGCATATATTTCCAAGTTTGTTACCTTTTAAAAACAAAGCACACGTCAACATTTCAAGATCTATTTGGGCTGAACATCGGACAGTCCGCGGCTGCGGTGCGTGGCTGCCGCAGGTTTTCACTCTGTTGCAGTTTCCCCGAGTGTCTGGCTACCTGGCAACTTGCCAAGCTCAGCACACGTCGAGACAACCGACGCCGCCCCTCAGAGTGATGCTTGTCCCCGAGGCAGGTTCTGTGGCTGCTTCTCCACGTGCCGGGGGATGCTGCAGGTCAGGGACCACCAGGTCGGCCCCGGCAGCCACAGGGACTCTGCCCGTCCAGGCTCTGGCTCTCGGGGTGCGAGTCTGCGCCAACCTCTCACAGCGCGCCTCCTTCTCTGGTGAATTCCCTCTCCCTCCTTCCCCCTTTCTCTGCCTCTTTCTACTCCCCGGTTTGCAGACGGGCTGGTTTGGGTCACCGGCACCGTCAGGCTCGGCCCTCAGGTCGCAGCTCACAGCCGCGCGTGGCCCTGTGATTTCTGCCTCCACCTGCTCAGGGCGCCTGGACAAGCCCACGTGTGGCCCAGGGCACCTGCGGGTCGGCTCCCCACAGAACCGTGCCGGGCCGTCGGACTTGCTCATCCTGTCGGTGGTGTGTCCACATTTTGTTCAGCGTCTTCACTGTTTCCGCAGGAGGGTTGGTCCTGGTTACCCGCCGGCATCTCTGGACTTTGGGAAGTGGAAACCCTTTCTCGACCCTCCAGACGTGTTTCTGTGTGTGTGAACCGCCGTCTCTCGTGGT
This sequence comes from Indri indri, assembly GCA_004363605.1. Taxonomy (NCBI): domain Eukaryota; kingdom Metazoa; phylum Chordata; class Mammalia; order Primates; family Indriidae; genus Indri; species Indri indri. Next base: position 15,243 of record RJWJ010020276.1, on the reverse strand, counting down.
TGGTGCTGTGCACGTGTGTGCGTATGCGTGTGTTGTGTGTGCTGCCTCTCTGGGGTCTGTGTTGATTTGCGTGGGGGAGTGTGTGTGCGCGTATTTATGCCTGTCCTTTGTTGTATCTCATCAGAAGACGAGCATGTTGGGATAACGGCTGAGGGACCACAAAGCAAGAGTGACAGCAGCCGCCCTCCCAGGCCTTCGGCCACAGTCCCTGAGCACCGAGGTGTCCCTGACACCGAGGCTCTGTGTGGCCCGGGTCCTGCAGGGCATGCGTCCTGGCTGGCTGCTCCCTGACCACGCAGAGCCGTCGGCCACACACACACAGTTTCCACGGCCAGGGTGGCTGGAGTTGGCTCAGGTTGGCATCAGGAAACACCATCCCGGCAGACGTCCTGGCTGTGGGCTTTGCTCTCTCGGGGAGGCGCATGTCTGCTTGGATGCAGCAGGTCCTGTGGCAAGGAAACCTCTTAACTGTGTGCACCCTCTAATTTATCTGACCGTGGCCGCCCTTTGGGGAGCTCCCATCAACTCTGGGAGCAAGGGCCTCCCAGGACTGGCTTGGGAACGCCGTGGGCTGCACGGCCCTGACCTGTTTTCCTGTCTGCAGAGGCCTGTGAGCTGCCACCTCCGCTCCCAGCAGGAGTTAGGAACCACCCGCTGGGCGGGCCTGAGAGTTGATCAGAAAACACGGGCAGGCAGGACAGCGGGAGGGGGGACCCTGCAGGCCGCTAGCTGCTCTCTGACCCCTTCCCCTCCCACCGCTGCGCTCCCCCTGCAGGCCCCCCTGGCCGGTTTGGGGCTTCCCTAGGCCTCAGCGCTCTGCGAACCACCAGCCCTGAGCCCTGAGTCCAGAGGCTTCCGCAGCCTGTCCTCCTGCGCCCGCCTGGGCCCCGGGTTCAGCCTCGTCCTGTCTGCGTCCCTCTCCACCCCACCGACCACAGTCTGCCCTGCGCCTCCGTGGCTGCCCGGGGCCGGTGGGGGGACTGGGCCTCTGACGGTGGCGGTGTGGCGAGCGGGGGCAGCCCCAGGGTTGGGGGGAGCCGGGCTTCTGGGCCCCTGTCGTCCTCGCTGGGCGGAGGGTGCTGAGGGCTCCTGCTCTCTGCCGGGGGCTGAGCTGTCGAGATAACAAGGTGGGAAGCCGGAGACAGGCGCCCAGCAGCTCTTCCAGCCAGAAAAACAACTCAGAGATCCCAGGGCTGGACAGGAGGGGCTGGAAGGACAGGCCGTGTTTTGGAGCTGTGCCCCTCGATTGCTCATTTTAACAGAATATTCACCCGGGAAGATGCATCCTGGCTGCAGGGCGTGAGCACGGCTGCCGTTCTTTCCGGATCACTGGTTTCCCCATCAGCAGCGCTAACAGGCCGTGCGGCCGCCGCGGGCTCAATGCATCATGGTCTAATCAGACATGGCAGCTGCTGGCAGCCCGGCCGGGGACAGCTCCCAACCCCAGATGCTTGGCTCCGACCGAGGCGTCTTCATGCTGTTTCCAAAGCAAACCCCAAACCCAGGACCCCGCGACCCGGGGCCCCCACAGGCCGCTCTCTGCAGCTGGGAGACAGACCACGGGGGGACCAGATGCCTTGGGACCGTCAAACCCAGGTCTCCATGGATGGCCGGGCCTGGCCTCGCGCCCGCGAGGGGACGGAGCTGGGGGTCACACAGACCTCCCTCCCGCCTGCCCTCTGAGTGCGGAGCCGGCTGGCGTGGACATGCCTCGCTGCTTTGGCTTCACTCGGGGTGGCTTTGTGGTTAACGACAGCTCCGCCAGCAACAACGGTCACCTCTGACTTTGGCTTCATTTGCTTTTATTGAGATGGAATTCACATAACGTACAGTCCAGCGTTTAGAGCGAACAGTCAGTGGAGTTTGGTTCATTCCCAATGTTGTGTGACCACCGCTGCTGCCCGGTCACATTTCATCACCCCCGAGGGAGCCCCGTCCCACCCGCTGCCCCTCCCCACCCCCACTGATCTCTTTCTGGCCCCGTGAACTTGCCCGTTTCGGATCTTTCACGTAAATGAGATCATGCAACATGTGACTTTGGGTCCGGCTTCTCTCACTCTGCGTGGTGTCCTCACCGTCCACCCAGGCGGCAGCAGGTGTCGGCATCCTTCCTTCCAGGGCTGAAGGATGGTCCACGTGTGGATGGACCACGTTCTCCATCCACGGATGTCGCTTCCACGTTTGGGCTGCTGCGACCGTGGCGTGCACGTGGCCGGCGTTCATGTGTTTTGGGCGTGTTCGTGGGAGCAGAATCTGGGTTTGTGGTGATTCCACATGCAACTCGGGGAATCGCCGAGCTGCTGACTTTGTCTCAGTTTCACTGTTGCTTCCCTTCGCCTGTTCTCGCCTTTGACGGAGGAAACACGGGGAAAGGTCTGCAGCGAAACTAAAGAGACGACCGTCGGCGTAAACGTGAGGGTGACACGTTCAGAACACGTCAGTCACACAGGTCAGTTCTCTCCACGCAGTCACGTCCCATGGAGCGGAGACGCCGTTGCTTCCCGTCTGTTCCGGGAACGTTCCCCGTTCAGCGTTTGCTAAGGGCTTGACCGTCCCTCCCTTTCGCTTGCCCAGCAAACGCAGAAACGCGGGTGGAATTCGGTGAGGGGACCGTGCCCAGCACACGCCGCTGACTTTCAGTCTCAATTCAGGGACAGTAAGCAGCGTTAACGACTCCAGGGTGTGAGGTTCTGACACGCGCCTCTGTCTTTGCCACGGACGTGCCGGGCGCGTCCCCTCCAGACTCCGCCCGCGGGTGGCTGTCGGCACCGTCTCCCTGCCGCGCTGCGCTTCCCGCCTGTCCTCCCCGGTGGTGTCGGCCACCTCCCAGGCCTCGGGGCTCTGGCTCTGCTTCTCGGTGACATCCAGGGGCCTCCTCCGCCCCCGCCCCCCACTGCGCTATTCTCCCAGCAGCTCCCTCGGCGGCAGGTGCTCAGCCAGTCTCCAGCGAGTGGGAGGTGGGGGCGGGGCCACCGCCTGGACGGTCTGTTCAGTTTGGGACGTTGCACGTGTGTGATCGAGCACCGGAACCCTCCAGAAGGGCTGCATGTGCCCCAGTTGGTGAGACCCTCGGCCGCATGGCTGAGTGAGGGAGCGGGGGTGGGGGTGAGGGGGTGCAGAGTGCTCGAGGCACAGCGGGGCCCCCTGGGGCCAGTGAGGAGGCCCCACTCGGCTGTCGTGGGTCATCCAGCAGGCGTGGTCGGCCCAGCAGCCTCGGCCCTGTGAGGCGTTGGGAGGCCCCGTCCTGTGGACACACGTCTGAGATGGGTCACCATCCGCGAGGGAGGATGGTCCGCGCCAGAGACGGGCAAAACGGGCAGCATCGACCCTGCTGGGATTCCCAAGCGTGAAAACCCCCCGACCACGTGAAGAGGCCACGGGGAGTCCCACGTCCCATGGCCTTGCAGACCTTTTCTTCGCCACAGCCTGTCCTGCTGGTGACATTCTCCGTTTTCCCTGCGGAGCGTTGGCGGGTGCCGTTCCCACCACGCAAAGGCTGCGGGGTCCCGGCCAAGGTGTGTGTGTCCCGGCCGTGCCGCGGCCTGTCCGAGGTGCGGTGCTAACGGCTCTCCTAACGAGGGCTCTCGGTCTTGTTTCTTGTGCCCATTCCAAAGGGTTTGGTTTTTTTTTTTTTAAATGTAGGCAACAGGATGAACTTGAAATATCGGGCTGTGCTTGAAATAAAAATGTCTTGATAATTACAACCCTCGTCTGAACAGACTCCTTTGGGGACTTCAGGGCTCTGCCGTGTGGCGAGCCGGTTACAGATGGGGCTTTTCTGGCCATAGAACCACTGCCGACAGGCAAACAGGTTGTGTCCCCGGGGAGGGGCCTAGGTCCCGAGACAGGTGACCGCCCAGCCCAGCCCGTCCCAACCCTCTGGCCTCCAGGTCGGCTCCCCCGATGGTGTGGGGGCTCCTCCGGGGCACGGCAGGACGGCCCGCGAGAGACCACGTGTCTTTAGTGGTTCCACGGCCACGCTCAGTTCACTCAGATACCTCAAACGAGTAACAAACGTCTTAGGAACGTGCCGTGGGAGAGAAAGGCCTTGTTTCTGTCAGCGGGATGCCCCCGCGTGGGCCCCCACAGGCCACAGCGGACCCCGAGAGCCGTCCTGGCGCCCACGTCTCTGCAGGGTGGGAGACGACCTCAAGGGGTCACATGCTGCTGCCTTCCTCTTTGTCACGGGTTTGAACACAGCCGAGCATCGGAATCCACGGCGTTGCTTTCTTCACAGTGTCCTGTGCAACAGGGTGGGCCGGGCCGGGCTGGGCTGCACCCAGCGGCTTCCCAGCAGGCCAGGTGGGGGCTGGTCGAGGGTGCGGCTTCCTCCCTCCCCCGTCCCAGTCTGGGCCAGCCTGACTGGTTTGTACTGTTTCTGGCTGGTTGAAGGGTGGAAATGATTTAAATTCATGCCGGGAACCCTCCTGCCCCTGTCCCGGGGCCGGGGTCTCCCCAAGACTCTGCAGGCCGTGTGCAAACCCGGGTCAGGGGCCTTCCCGGGTCAGGGGCATCTGGACCTCGCTTCCCGACAGCGGGGCCTCCGCTCCTGCCCTGCCTGCCTGGGGAGGGACAGACAGGAGCACACTCGGACCCCCAGTGCCAGGCGGCCTCATGGCCGTGCCGCGGACCCTCCTGGAGGCTGACTGTCCGGGACAGAGACCCTTGGGCAGCCCCTCGACTCTGCAGCCACCGAGGGTGGCCCTGGCCCGGGGTGGTCTTCTGGAGCCCTGGTGGGGGGAGGGGGTCCCGGCTGCTGGTCCCGGTCCTGCCCGTCGGGTCCAGGGAGACGCGAGCCTGGAGGACCCCCCACGGCTGCCGCTCCTGAGTTGGGGACGGAGGGAGGCGTGGGAGCTCCTTTGCTGTGCGCTCTAATTAAACAGCATTTCTTTTCTTCACTCCCACTTAAAGCCCACATCTGAATGCAGATACTCAACTTCAACATTCTCCTGGGACTGGGCACAACAGCTTCTCTCCCTTTCTCTGCACCAGGGTTTAAATTAAGCTGATGAAATCACGGGCTGCTCATTTATCTAACTCAGGCTCTTCCCGGGCAGTTGAGGCTCTTGCCGCGCGGGGCTGACTCAGCACCTTCCCGACCCTTGGCTCAAAACCACGGCCTTAACCCTCCACGGCCCCGGCCCCGGCCTGCCCGCCTCCCGTCTCTCCTGCCGCCAGAGCTCTGCAGGGGCTGGTTCGAGGGCTGACTCCGGACACCCCCGTGTTGAAGCCTAACCCTCAGTGCCTTGAAGGTGACTTTATTTGGAAACAGGGTCTTTGCAGCTGTGATCACGTTAAGGACCTTGGGATGAGACAATCCTACGTTAGGTGGCCCCACATCCAACGACTGGTGTCCCCATGAGGAAAAGGGGGGACTTGAGGCACAGATGGGGTGGGGGGGCACAAACCCAGGAACTCCCCGGCACACCTGCGGTGGGAAAGGTGGGAAGGCCCCTCCCCTGGGCCTCCTCTCGCGGACACTTGGCGTCTGACTTCTGGCCTCCACGCTTCGAGGGGGCGACCTTCTGCTGTTCCAAGTCCCCCAGTCCGCGGCGCTTTGCTATGGGGGCCAGGAAAGCCCCACCGCCGGTCCCACGGCAGAGGCCAAGGCGGCCTGGGCTCTGCCCTGGAGCAGCTGGGGACCAAGTGGAAACTAAGTGCCCACGGCTCCGAATCGAGTGGGGGAGTCGACAGAGTACAGCAGGGTCCCGCAGGTGTGGTGCGGTCCCCCTGGGGGGTTGGGATCCCCTTTGGGGTGGTTGGGGTCCCCCTGGGGTGGCAGGGTGCCCCTGGGTCGAGGCCAAGCCAGCCAGGACTGTTTGAAAGGGGGTGTTGGGCCCAGGTGCAGAGAAGGGGGGCAGAGGCCAGGTGAGGCTGGACTCCAGAGAGAGGCCGGGAGGCCCAACGAGGACATGTTTGCGCTGATGTGGGTTTGGAGGTCTCGCTGGTGTTGGGGGAGAAGAGGTGGGGGTGGCCGAGGTGGCCTTTGTGGAGGGGAGGTGGTCGCCGGGTCAGGGCGGGTGGTGGCAGGGGCCGGAGACGGTGGGCAGACCCCAGTCCCCTTGGGGAAGGAGCGACGTGACTCTCGGGTGATAGGAGGAGGGGCCCACAGGACCCCAGGCCTGGGTGGAGCCCCACGGAGGGCTGGGCCGTGCTCAGATCCCAGGGCCCGGTGTGGAGGCGGCATTAAGGCCTGGACGGGAGAGGACAGGGATGGGCTGGGAGATGCGGACGGGGTGTTGGGAGGAGGGCCGGGAGGGTGTCGGGAGGCAGCTGGGGGCCGGAGGAGGTGGTGGCCGGCCCGGGCGCGGACCGTGAGTCCTCCACGACGCACTGGGGAGCCCCTGCAGATGCCCAGGGACTTCCGTCCCACGGCTGGCTCTTCCAGCCCTCTGCTCCTAGGGACAGACAAGCATGTGGCTCTTCCACGAAACGTGGCTCCATCTCCGTGACGGAGTGTTTCGTTTTGGCCCCAGTAGGGATGTTTCTGGTTTTCCCACGCGTTCCCATGGTTCCTAGCGGGGCCTGGACTCTGAGGTGAGCTGTGTTCCCTGGAGCTGCCAACGGAGGCTGCACCCCAAGCCTGCCCCACCCCGTCCCGTGGGCAGGAGGGAAGGAGAGTCCATACATATTGGAGCCCCTCGGTGCCCGGCACAGCTGCCCGCCCCTCGCAGCCTGATGGGCTCATAAAGTTGCCCCGGGGGCCGAGTCAGCGAGGGGCGGACTTGGGTCTGGCTCTGGGCGGTTCTGGAGCCCTGAGCCACGCCCAGCACCCGTGGTCGGCCACGCCCGGCCCTGCTCTGCGGGGCGGCAGCGTGCAAAGCTGCCCTACGTCCCGTCCCGCCGCCAGAGGCTTCTACGCACAGTCAGCTCTGGGACGGATGTGTTACCTTGGTAACCCTGTGCCACAATTCACTCAAAACTACCCGTTATTTGGACTTTGCTCTACTTGTGAACATCTTTGCCCGTGAGGTGGTTTCCAGTACTTTTTTTTTTTTTTTTTTTGAGACAGAGTCTCACTCTCTTGCCTGGGGCGAGGGCCATGGTGTCAGCCTAGCTCACAGCAACCTCAAACTCCTGGGCTTGAGCAATCCTGCTGTCTCATCAGAGTAGCTGGGACTACAGGCATGCGCCACCATGCCCGGCTGATTTTTTCTATATATATTTTTAGCTGTCCGATTAATTTCTTTCTATTTTTGGTAGAGACGGGGTCTCGCTCTTGCTCAGGCTGGTCTCGAACTCCTGAGCTCAGAACGATCCGCCCACCTCGGCCTCCCAGAGTGCTAGGATTACAGGCGTGAGCCGCCGCGCCCGGCCTCCAGTACTTTTTAAAAATACTCAAGAGAACACCAGGACAAAGTGTCTTGACACATCCAGGAAAATTGTTTCGTTTTCCGAAAAGACGTGCTGTGTCCCTCGGGATTCTGCCTGGAGCTGGCACCACCACACACCTGGTTGTGATTAAAACCCTACGTGATTGCTGTTTTGCTGTAAGTGCCCTTGTTGAGTATTAATTTGAAAAATGAAAACCCAGAGACGTACGTGCGGATAGAGGCTGCCGTATTCGCCTCGGATCTTTCCTGTCCGTCTTTCAGAGACAAACGTCACAGACGTTTCCCCCGACCCGCTGGCCGCTTCCCCTCCGGAGCCGCCCGGCCCGGGCTCTGCTGTGCCACGGACGACGCCATCCTTTGTGCAGATGCATTTAAATGTTTATAAAGTGTCGGTGCTCAACTTGCTCTTTTGTGTTTTCCGGAATGATCTTTTGATCCGTATAGCACAAGTCCCCCGATGCTAACCGCGGTTTGTTATTCTGCAGGGTGAAGTCACCGACATGAACTTTTGCATCGTATATTGGGGAGTTCTCAATCTTTCTCAAGTGCAGACAAGGCCGGAATAAACGTCACTGTGGAAGTCTCGTGGAACTCGCCGGTGGGTCTCTCTGGGCACTCACGAGTGACCGCAGATCCCTCCTCCCCTCAAGGGCCCGATTTCCCACATGTAAAATGGCCCTTCCTGGCCTGGAGGGTCACCAGTCTCTTATTGACAAAGTGTCTGAGAGGGGCTGTGGCTTTGCCGTGGTAGCCGGTGGTGCCCCGAGAGTGCCGCTGGGTGCCCGAGGAGCGAAGGGCCAGATGCCCCCGGGCACTGACCAGAGGGTCTGACGGGGCAGAGCAGGTGCCTGTGAGTGAACCCAGTGACGGCCGAGCGGGAGAGGGGGTCGGCTTGTCCTGTGACCTTGATGGGACCACACGGAGCAAGCTGCGTCCCACCCCACCAGGGCTCTGGCTGCTGGGAGTGCAAATAAGTCGTTTCATTTCTTTGTTTTTTTTTTTTAAAGAAAACCTAGATTAATTAGGAGTTTTATTGGATATTGAATAAATATCCAACAGATGTCAGTGGCATGTGGAAGGCAGATAGCTCTTGCACAGACATTCATCTCCTGTTGTCACAGAGCTCGGCTTCCATCCCTGGGAGGACGAGCCTGAAGGGGTGTCCCTGGAGCTGTGTTTGGGGGTCTCACGTGGCTGCGCCTCTCGCCACGCCCAGGCGCCAGCGCCCCACCACTCCCCGGCAGCAAAGTTCATTTTGATCCACCGGCGATGGGGCTCCTCTTGGGATGGCCAGCAGGTGGTCTCCTGACGAGGGCTCAGACGTGCAGGGCCCGGCCTCCGGAAGCTGGTCCAGGGTGGGTTCTGTCTGGTGGGACTCTCGACGTGGGCTCTGCCTGTGCAGAGACGGGGGCTCCCTGGAGCAGGGCAAGGACAGTCTTCCCCAGACCACGAAGACGAGGAGGTCAGGGAGACAGCAGCCCCCTGCCCAGAAGGGCGTGGGAAGGGGTCTCCAGTGGCAGACAGAGAACAGAGGATGTTCTGCAAGGAAGGGCTTTCCCTGCTCCGAGTCCCCTAGCGCGGGTGCTGATCGTGCCCCGGCAGGCTGCTCTTCTTGGCTGCAGGGCGCCGCTGCCGGGCAGGGGTGGGCCTCTCTTCCGAGCGTCCGGACCAGCACTGAGGAGCTCCAGCCATCCTCGGAAGGAAGCCCGGGGAGTCCTCCCTGCTCTGTGGCTCGCGGAGGAGCCTGGAGAAAAGGTGCCGGCAGAGTCCCTCGAGGACGGGGGTCTCTGGGCAGCCGTGGGCGTCGCGCCACCGTGCACTTTTGCAAGGTCCCTGCCCACACAGCACAGCCCACACCAAGGAAAACACTCCATTCCCAGGGTTTAACATCCCGCAGTCTGATGACCAAGTAAATCCCGTTTTAATTTCCGTGTCCTCGAATGACAGAGCGTGTGAGCCTCTACTCACTGTTTTCCGCTGTCATGTTTCTTCTGTGCTCTAACATCACCCACGGTTCTATCAGGCTGTGGGCGGTGTTCTTGCCGCTACTACTGTACGAGTTGGGGCGGCCTCCTGAACTCAGCCTCTCCTCGTGCACCTTGTCCATCTGCTCCTCCGTTCTGTATCTTTTCGTTTTGCGACAATGCCGCTATTCACACAGACTTTTTTGTTTGCTTATTTTATGTTAATATCTGTTCATTTCTTTTCTTTGGGGTTCCTGCTCAGGAGGCCTTCCCAGTTCAGTGTTACACAAATCTTCTTTCTTTTAACATCATTTTAGATTTCTGCCATGCTAGGCTCTTTTATACATATTTTTTCAGAATGCTGAGGGCTGAGAGCCCTAACTTTATTTTTATTTTTTAATCATAAGTCGAGCAGACCCAAAACATTTATTGAACAGTCCAGTCTGTTCCTTCGTGCAAAATTCATTATTGATTATATACCAAATACCCATCTATTCATCTCAGACATTTCAATCCAAGCATATTGACCAAGAAAACACCATGGTCTGCGATCCTTTGTTAGAGAAAGAAAGCAGGCCCCAGGCACCCCGCCGGGGAACGGAGAGACCGAGACAAGAAAGGGGAGGGTGCGAGGTGGAAACAGACTCGGGAACAAACTCAGACTAATATCTCTCTCATATAAACACCTTAATTAGAATTTGTTTTGTTTTTACAACTCACCTTCTAATTCCAGCTTGGAATCAAAACCTTTCCCAGGCTTAGGTGTGGCTTGGTGCTGACTAGATGTCCCCGTCCCTGTCCCACAGCACCGTTGGCTAGGGAGGGAGTATCAGCCGCCTGCGGGTTGCTGCCACCCCATGGCCCTTCACAGCCCTCAGCACAGGTGGCAGCTCCCCACTTTGCCTGCAAAGGCCCGTCGGTGAGAGACGACTCTCCCCCTCTGCCCTTTAATCTCTTTATTCAGAGGGGGTATCATCTGGTCCTTCTATCCACTCATCCGCCCACCCACCCATCCATCCATCCATCCACCCATCCATCCATCCATCCATCCACCCATCCATCCACCCACCCATCCATCCATCCACCCAGCCATCCATCCATCCACCCACCCAGCCACCCATCCACCCACCCACCATCCATCCATCCATCCATCCATCCATCCATCCATCCATCTATCCACTCATCCACCCATCCATCCACTCCTCCATCCACCCTTCAATGCATCCTCAGAGGGAACCAGCCCTGCCCGCACCTTGATCCCGGACTCCCAGCCTCGGGGACTATGGGAGGATGACGTCTGTGGTCTCCTGTTATGGCAGCCCCTGGAAACTAGAGCACATGGTGCCCTGCATATGCTAGGAAGGATGGGCCCCCACACAGGTGTGACTGCTCTGGCTCTGCTGTGAGCAGCACGGGAACGATGTGTGGAGGTGTTTGCGACCTGCCCCCTAAGGGTGGAACTTGCATGAGGGACGCTGGCTCTCCAGGAAGGTTCACCAGGAGGAATTCGGCCACGTGCTCGCAGGCTATTTGGGAGGAATAATCGCACGCCTCTTTCTTTCGGCAAATCATTCCTGAAACCATGGATGTGAATGTTTTATGCCTGAGTAACAGGCGGAAAGCCCTAGCCATAAACATTTATACATAGGCCCATGTGTTTGCAAAGAGGTCATGACACCTTCTGGAAGCCTCTAGGAGATGCCGTTTGGTGAGTTTGTCTCCCTGTCAGTGTGCGTAGTGGTGTAGAGGGCACAGGCACCGTGACCCTAAAAGCCGATGTCACAGGGATGTCGCCCATGGAGATGGGGTTGATGCTGGGTCAGGGCCGAGAGGCCTCCGGGAGCAGGTGTGGGGACCCTGCCTGGGGGCCTCAGGGACAGGCCTGGTCCTTCTCGGCAGCCGTGTCTCTGGCTTCGGTGTGATGCCTGGGCCTGAGGTCGCCCCAGTGAGCGTCTGCGTGGGGCCGAATGACAGAGTTCTGCTCTGTTATTTCCACAGTGCTGGCAGTCACCAACACCCCGACACTGCAAATCAGCCGTGGGCCGGGGCCCACCTTCAGGCTCACCAGCGAAATTGTGTCTGTGGGGAAGGGACCTGGGGCCCATTCTGGGTCACTTCTCCAGGCAGGAGCTGGTGGGAGGCCTCCCTGAGCAGGGCTGTGTCTTCCTGGGCCTGAGGGTCCTGGCTGGCCCTCCCGGCTGCATGTACCGCACCAGGTGTGGGGGCCTGAGCCGGTCACTCCAGGTGGACGGTGGGCACTGGGGGCTGCCGCAGAGAGACTCCCGCACATTGGGCATGGCCCCCAGCTCCAGGGCCGCCTGCCCTCGTGGGGACTCCATGCAATTCAGGGGAGGGCGAGTGGAGAACACCTGCACCCACCTGAGCCCACCAGCCCCAGGAAGTGCCTGTGGTGGCCAGAGTCCTTTCCGCAAGTCTGGACCCTGCACCCCAGCAGGATGCCTCTCTGGCATCCCCCAGTCCCTGAGGCTGGAAAGGGGGTGCTCGACCCGCATCCCTGCTGCCCCTGCTCCGTCTCCTCCCTCCAACTGCACCGCAGACCCTTAGCACCTGGGCCGTTGGCTCTGGTTGGGCCTTGCATGCTGCCCCACAGGGCAAGGTCTGAGCTGAACCAACATCCCCCATATGACTGAGGCTCACCGGGCTCCTGTCCACAGGAAACTCCCTGCCCTGTCCCACACTGTGGAGGGTTGAGATACCCGCCCTGTCCCACACTGTGGAGGGTTGAGATACCTGCCCTGTCCCACACTGTGGAGGGTTGAGATACCCGCCCTGTCCCACACTGTGGAGGGTTGAGATACCCGCCCTGTCCCACACTGTGGAGGGTTGAGACACCCGCCCTGTCCCACACTGTGGAGGGCTGGTGCCACAGGGGAGCGAGGCTGTCCTCTGCTGTCCCCTAGGGCCACCGTCTGAATCCAGGGGAGACCCACGGCTTGTAGGGCCACCTGGCCAGGGAAGGGAGCAGGTGCAGCACCCACCGTTTTTCCTTGTTGTGCTTCGGTCACGTTGCCGGAAGTGCCTCAGTCGGTCTTCTCTGCTGTGTCTGGAGCACGGTCCGTCCGAGTCCTCAGTCCATGTTGAACCAGGTGCCGCCTGGCCGTGCCCTGCAGCCTGGGCTCCCCCTGGGCCACGTGGCTGAGGAAGGGTGTGGGGCTTGTGCACAGGACACACAGGGATGGCAGCACTGTCCCCGCTGAGGTGCCTGGAGAGGCAGGATGGTACCTGTGCGCTGGCATCAGAAACACGCCGCTCGTCCCCCGTGGGGCTTAGGGCTGGGCGTGTGGGGGGAGCCGCCCGGGCGGGGCTGGGGCTCCGAGTCCACGGACCTGGATTCCACCCTCATCGGGGGCAGGTGCCTCAGTTGCGACTTTGATGTCATACCTGGGACAACGGCAACGGTTTTCCAGGCCCCGGCCGTGCACGGCGCTGCGCTGTGTGCCACGGGCGCACTTGCGGGTTCCGTGGCCGAGCTGGGCTGGAGGAGGCGCCCGCGTTTCTCATGATGCTTTGGCGGCTTCGACAGCTCGGCGGCATTGGCAAACTGCCCCCAAACCCGCCTCCGCCATTGCAGGCCCTGGGCTGGGGCGACCCCTCCTGTTCTCTCCACCTGTGGTTGGATTGTCCCGGCTACGCTGTTATTTCAAACATTTATTTCATGCACTAGGTTGAGAAAACATGGGCTGTGCTTGCTTCATCCGTCGTACGATAAATACTCGTGACGCCCCTCACCGAGCACTGCAGCAGATGCGGGCGAGGCTGTGTCCCTTCCGGCCTCTCTCACTCACACGGCGCCATTTATTTATCTCCCTGCTCCTTTGTTTGTGCGCATCCCACCCTCGTTCAGGTGGTGATTCATGGCGCTGGGACTGGGGCCATCTGCTCCTTCCCGGGCAGAACGGCAGGTCCTGGCGGGCCGTTCATGGTGGGCAGCGCTGCAGGTCTCAACTAACAACCGGGACACTACTGCGCTGCCTTCTGTCTCTCCACGTTTTAAAAATGCCGTCACCGTCACCGTCACCAGCCTTTTCTTTTAGGAGGGGGTCCGGCCACCAGGAGTGGGTGTCCCCTCGCCCTGGCAATTCCCTGGTTGTCTAGGTCAGTGAAGATGTGGAAAGTTAACAGCAATATCAGTAGCCAGCTGCCTTTGGGCAGCCCCTGTGCCACGCGCTGCTCTCTGGGTTAGCAGGCGGCATGTCATTTCGTCACCTGCTGGTCCTGACAGCACCTACTGTCCACCAGCACCCACCACAGCCTTCCGCCCACCAACCCACCTGTGTATTCACCCACCCACCTATCCATGTATCCACTCACTCACCCACCCATCCATCCGTGTATCCACCCACCCACCCAACCTCTCACCTACCCATCCACTGACCCGTCCACCCATCCACACATCCATCCACCAGTCTGCCGATCATCCGTGTATCCACCCACTCACCCATCCATCCACTGACACATCCATCCACCCACCCATCCACTCACCCATTCCAACAACGATTATTCAGTGAGCTGCTCTGTTCTAGGTTCCAGGTGCCATTCTAGGCCTTGGGACGTCATGAGGTACAAGACTGGTCTCCGTCGTCCTCAGGAAGCTTACAGTCTACCGAGAGCATGTGACTCATGGTGATCAGCCATTTCGAGCTGTTGGCGCCCCATCTCACAAGTGATAAACTGAGGCACAGAGGCGCCAGGCAGCTCTCCTGGGCCTCACGCTAGGATGAGTTGGAGCTGCTGCTGGCAGCTTGGCCATCAGTCTCCTGGGGGCTGTGTGTGCCAGGCTCAGTGCAAGTCGGCCCCTGTCTTCATCGCGGGACACAGACAAGGATGCTCCGCAGGGATCTGTGGAGAGAAGGCCTGGCCGGGAGGGCCTGGTGGGGGAGCCAGGTGGGGGCCAGCACCCCCGCCCTGCACCCCAGGCTGGCTCCGGCCTCCTCCTTTGGTGGACTCAGGGCAGGGGCTCCTCCCCCTCTGGCGGACGCGGGGCGGGGCTCCCGTTCCCGGCCTAGCCTGCATGGGCAATCTCATGCTGTGGGGCCAGCAGCTCCTGCCCTGGCCCCAACCTCTGGCCCACGCTCAGTGGCAGAGGCTTAACTTGATTTAATAAGCTCTTCTCTTTGTCTTCAAATCCTATCGAAGGGATTGATCGCCTGTCTGAAATCTGTGGAAGGAGCTGATCTGAATCACCGCGAGGCGAGTGTCCCGGTGGAGCGCCGGCAGCAGCCCGCCGGGCCTTTGGGCGAGACAGGACTGCAAACGAAGCCATCGTCACCCCGCCTGCGGCCCGGCTGTGGTTAAGTGATTCATTCTTTGTCCCCACCGAAGGACACTTGATCCGCCTTTTCAAGCCTGTCATCGAACTACTCAAATTAATGGATGGATTACCGGGTGATGGGAACTCGAGGGTCTCCACGCTCGGAGAATGGAAATCGCGGGGCTGTTGCCCGGCCCGTGCACCCGGAGAGCATGCTCGGGGGGCCGGAAAGGACGAGTGGGGCAGACTCACCTTCCCGGGGTGCCGGTCAATTACCTGGACGCTTCGAAGTAGAATGCATCCGTTCAGAATAACATATTCTTACTTTAATTCACTTCTGATTTTTCTGAACTTCCAATTATCCGCGGAGCCGAGAGAATAGCTCTGTCCGCTGCGGTTGGCTCCGCAGCTCTGAGCTGGGGGAGGAAGCTGCAGGGCTCAGGCCGCTGAGCCTCGGTTTCCCCCGTGCAGCTACGACTTTCCCCAAGTGGTCCTCCCACTGGCCGCCCGAATTGATGTGAAGTTCGTGTCTGGCACTTTGAAAATTCTAAGAAGTTATGTTTTTGATGCAGAAAATTAACCAAGTAACACAGGAGGCTAAATCATACCTTGAAGAACTAGGAATTCAAGAGTCTAAACATTTAACCAACACTCAGTTTCTCTGGCAATTCCA
>RJWJ010020275.1:0-29275 GCA_004363605.1 Indri indri | reverse complement strand
GAGACCAGCCTGAGCAAGAGCGAGACCCCGTCTCTACCAAAAATAGAAAGAAATTAATTGGACAGCTAAAAATATATATAGAAAAAATTAGCCGGGCATGGTGGCGCATGCCTGTAGTCCCAGCTACTCAGGAGGCTGAGACAGTAGGATTGCTTGAGCCCAGGAGTTTGAGGTTGCTGTGAGCTAAGCTGATGCCACGGCACTCGCCCCAGGCAAGACAGTGAGACTCTGTCTCAAAAAAAAAAAAAAAAGAAAAAAAGAAAAGAAAGAGTATACAGATTGGGAAGTTAGAAATAAAACCGATTTTATTCACAAATGACATGATTTTTTACTTAGAAAATCTGAAAGAATCGACTAAAACACTCATGGAACTCATAAGCAATTACAGCAAGGTTGCAGTATCAATGTTACTATATAAAAGTTAATCACTTTCCTATGTACCAACAATAAACAATCAGAATTGGAAATTAAAAACACAATACCATTTACATTAGCACCCCTAAAAATGAAATACTTAGTATAAATCTAATAAAATATGTTCAAGATCTACATAAGGGGCCGGGCGCGGTGGCTCATACCTGTAATCCTAGCACTCTCGGAGGCCAAGGTGGGTGGATCGTTTGAGCTCAGGAGTTTGAGACCAGCCTGAGTAAGAGCAAGACCCCCGTCTCTACTAAAAATAGAAAGAAATTATCTGGACAACTAAAAATATATATAGAAAAAATCAGCCAGGCATGGTGGCACATGCCTGTACTCCCAGCTACTCAGGAGGCTGAGGCAGGAGGATCTCTTGAGCCCAGGAGTTCGAGGTTGCTGTGAATTAGGCTGACACCGTGGCACTCTAGCCTGGGCAACAGAGTGAGACCCTGTCTCAAAAAAAAAAAAAAAAAAAAGATCTACATAAGGAAAATGAAAAAACTCTGATAAAAGAGATCTAAGAAGAACTAAATAAATAGATATTTCATGGTCATGGATAGGAAGACTCAGCATTGTCAAGATGTCAGTTCTTTCCAACTTGATCTGCAGATCAAAATCCCAGCAAGTTATTCTGTGGGTATTGACAAACTCATTCTAAAGTTTATATGGAGAAGCAAAAGACCCAGAATAGCCAACTCAATATTGAAGAAGAAAAACAAAGTTAGAGGACTGATGCTACCCAACTTCAAGACTTTATATAAAGCTACAATAATCAAGACAGTAGGGTATTGGCAAAAGAACAGAATAGAATAGAGAGCCCAGAAAAAGACTCACATAAATGTAGTCAACTGGAAACAGGTGTAGCAGCATAAGCCTATAATCCCAGCTACTCAGGAGGCTGAGGCAGGAGGACTTCTTGAGTCCAGCTATTCAAGGCTACAGTACACTATGATCACATCTGTGACTAGCCACTGCAGTCCAGCCTGGGCAATATAGCAAGACCCTGCCTCTATTAATATATATATATTTACATATACATAGAGTCAATTGACCTGATCTTTGGCAAAGGAGCAAAGCCAATACAATGGAGGAAAGATAGTCTTTTTCAACAATTGGTGCTGGAACAACTAAAACAACCCATTAGAATGATCGAAATCCAAAACACAGACAACACCAAATGCTAGCAAGGAGTTCCAGCAACAGAAATTCTTATTCATTGCTGGTGGGAATGCAAGATGGTACAGCCATTTTGAAAAACAGTTTGGTAGTTTCTTACAAAACTAAACATACTCTTCCCATACAATCCAACAATTAAGCTTGTTGGTATTTACCCAAATGAGTTGAAAACTTATTATGTCCACACAAAAACCTGCACACATTTGGGGATTTTGTTTGTTTTTTGAGAAGGCGTCTCACTAGCCAGGGCTAGAGTGCATAGCTCACTATAGCCTCGAACTCCTGGGCTCAAGTAATCCTCCTGCCTCAGCCTCCCAAGCAGCTGGGAATACAGGCACACACCACCACATCTGGCTAATTTTTTAAGTTTTTGTGGAGATATAGTCTCAAACTCCTGGTCTTGGCCTCCCAAAGTGCTAGGATTACAGGAGTGAGCTACCGTGCCTGGCCACACAGTTGTTTACAGCAGCTTTATTCATAATTTACAAAATTTGGAAGTAACCAAGATGTCCTTCAGTAGGTGAATCAATAAACTGTGGTACATTCAGAAAATGGAATATTATTCAGTCCTAAAATGGAATGAGGCTTCAAGCCATGAAAAGACATGGACAAACCTTAAATGCATGTTACTAAGTGAAAAAAGCCAATCCGAAAAGGCTGCATACGGTATGATTCCAACTATATGACATTCTGGAAAAGGCAAAACTACAGAGACTGTAAAAGGATCAGTAGTTGCCAGGGGCAAAGGGGAAGGATAAAATGGCAGAGCACAGAGCATTTTTAGGACAGTGAAATTACTCTGTATGATATTAAAATGATAGATCACATCATTACATATTTGTCCAAACTCATAAAATGTACAACACCAAGAGTTAACCCTAATTTAGACTATGGACTTTGGATAATAATGATGTGTGCTGGAAGTTGACAGTGGGGAGGTTGTGCGTGTATGGGGGCAGAAGGAATATGGAAACTCTCTGTGCTTTCTGCTCAATTTTGTTGTGAACCTAAAACTGCTCTTAAAAATAAGTCTATTTTTTTAAAATTGTGACCACATCCAACCAAGAGGTTAGAAAGACTTCTCTCTAGGATCAAGGGGCAATGGAACCATATATGTTTGCCCTTTATGTATGGCATTTTACCCAGTTATTAACTCATCTTCCTGAACTATCAAGCAACTCACATTTCTAAATCTTATTCAAAAACATGTCTCAAAAACCTAGTATTTTCTCCTCCTTTATCAGACAAAAGCATCCAAGTGTTGTCTTTTTTTTTTTTTTTTTTTTTTTTGAGATAGAGTCTTACTCAGTTGCCCAGGCTAGAGTGCCATGGCGTCAGCACTCCCAGAGTACTAGGATTACTCAACCTAATTTTTAAATGATTAGCTCCTATCTAAGACACATGTTACCTTCATCATTAAACAGTCCTAATCCCTAAGTCTGAATGTAACATCTCCTCCCTCTGAATCACCACTTTTTTCACTTCTTATATCATTTATTATCTTTTACCATGTATTATAACTATTGGTATATGCCATGATCCCATAGAACTTAGGTACCTTAGGTAACTTAGATCTCATAGGTACCTTGAGAGTAGAGTTTATGGTTTATAGATGTACAATAATAGTAATAAGGGCCCCCATTGATTAAACACATTTGTCAATTAGCTCATTTAATCCTTCTACTAGTACTTCTATTGTTAGTATTTAACAGATGAGAAAATTCAGGTTCAGAGCTATTAAATAACTCATCCAAAGTTACACATTAATGAGTAGGCAAACATTTAAAGTCAGGTTTGTCTGAATCTAAAGCTAATGTTCCCTGTGTCTTTAATCAACTTCAGAACATAATTTAGAACCTTGTCTACAAAAGGCAACTAATATGTTTTTACAGAATAAATAACTAGATAAATAAATATCTTGGAACAGAAGAGACCTAGGAGAAGGCATACTAGAGTCAGACCAATGATTAGATCAAAATTGGAAGAAACAGAAGAAAAGCATAAGAAAATCCTTTATATGGTTTACAAAGCTTGGCATGGTTTAGACTTTGCCTATCAGACCAACCATACAAGCTCTTCTTTGATGCTTTAAACCTGCCATGATTCTTTTCACCTCAAGGTCTCTAATCCATAGTTCTAACAACTTTACTCTTCCCTAAGTTAATTCATATTCCTCCTTCAGAGCTCTGCTCAAATATCACTTCCTCAAAGAAGGTGTCCTTGACCACCGCCCCCAGCCCAACTAAGTCAGCTACTTCTATAATAAACTCATAATACCCTGTACTTCTCCTTTACTGTTTATCACCATTTAAAATAAAGGTGGACCTCTTCCCTGTAAGAATATAAGCTGCATGAGGGCAGGATCCTCATATCATGTTCACTGCAATGATTAATGCTTAAAATTGTTTATATTATTTTATTATAAATTATTAATAATACTATTTAATAAATTACTAATAAGTAGAGATATCCATTACCAGTTATCATAGAATAGCTTTTCTCAGACCAATTCTCCTGGCAAAAAAAAAACTGTAAAAACTGGATATAAAAAACAAAGCAACCAGGATGTGAAAGGCCAAAATACCAGAGAAAAAGAAAATGTAGAGTTGAGCCTAACATTCTCCACTACTTTTTCCTTCCAGGCAACTAGCTTCAGACTAGAGATTTTGGAAATCTCAGAGAGACAGAAATTAGAGTTTAGGGCTATCAAGACAGGCAAAATTTGAGGGGCTAAAATTCCAGAAAAAAGGAAATCACACAAAAGTGGGTCTGGACAGCCTATATTGCTTTTACCCTCAGGGTATTTATTTGCTGAGTCCGAATTTGTGTGGGGACAGAAAGCCAAGAACCGAGTGAAGTACCTATTTTAAAGCAAAAAAAGGTAAACAGAACTACTGGTAGTCTCACAGTACTACCAGTACTGTGAGTTCAGGGCCTGCCAAGGAGAGGCCCTGGCAAACACCCTAGGATTCCATTTGATACCTCTGAAGGACAACCCTCTTAAAGTGAAAACCAGATTTAAACCAGCCCTTGAGAAGACTAAAACAAAGCCTCAAGTCATCTCAAGGCCATATTGGATCAAAGTCATTTGGGCCTATATTTTTAATTTTTTGTTTTGTTTTTTTTTAAGAGATGAGGTTTCACTCTGTCACCCAAGCTAGAGTGCAGCGGCACAATCACTGCTTACCCCTGGGCTCATGCGATCCTCCTGCCTCAGTCTTCTGAGTAACTGGGACTACAGGTACCTGCCAGCATGCCTGGCTAATTTTTTTTTTTTTTTTTTTTTTTTTTTTTTTTTTTTTTTTTTTTTTTGTAGAGACAGGGTTGCCCACCTGGTCTCGAACTCCTGGCCTCCAGAGATCCTCCCACCTCTGCCTTCTGAGTTGTTGGGATTATGGGTGTGAGCCACCACACCTGGCTGCTCCAACTTTTGACTGCCATCAGAAGAAAATTAAATTCTCTTTAGAGAACAATATCATCATGAAGAGCCTCTATCATCTGCCATACACATTTTCTAAAATTACCAGGAATGCTAGAAGACAGGACAAAATGACTAAAAGCAAGAGAAAAAGACAACAGAAAAAGATCAAATGGGGATCCAGACACTGTAATTATCAGACACAGATTTTAAATTGAAATTCCAGGACTAAATTAACAAAATAAATAGATGCTTTTAACAGCAGATTGGGCATTAACTGAACTAGAAAATAAGTCAGCAGAAAATATCCAGATGAAGCACAAAGGAAAAAAAAGATGGAAAATACAGAAAAGAACATGAGAGACACATGGGATGCAGATAAAGAGCTAACATACAGGTATCTATTATCCCAGAAGGAAATGAGTGAAAGAATGAGGCAGAAGCAGTATCAGAAGAGATATTCCAAACCTGGCAAAAGACATAAAGCTAAAGATTCAAGAGGATCTACGGAGCTCGACCATCTTAAATACAAAGACGACCACATAGGCACATTACTGAAAACTGCTGAAAACCAAAAACATTGCTTCCCTAACAAAAACAATGGAGTCAGGAGACAATAGAATGATATCTTTAAAATGCTAAAAAAATAGTAACTGACAACCTGGAAGGAATTCTATGCCCAATGAAAATATCCTTCAAAAATTAAGGCAAAATAAAAAAAATGCTTTCAGACAAAAACAAACTATTCACTACCAATAGACTCACACTAAAAGAATGGTGTTGTCTATAAAGAAAATAACCCCAAATGGAAGTACAGTAACACATGAAATAAACAAGAACACCAGAAAGAGGAAATATGTGGGTAAAATTAAATAACTGTGAATTATTTAAAATAATAATAATGGGCTGGGCGCGGTGGCTCATGCCTGTAATCCTAGCACTCTGGGAGGCCAAGGTGGGAGATCACTTGAACTCAGGAGTTCGAGACCAGCCTGAGCCAAGAGTGAGACCCCATCTCTACTAGAAATAGAAAAATTAGACAGGTGTGGTGGGGCATGCCTGTAGGCCCAGCTACTCAGGAGGCTGAGGCAGGAGGATAGCTTGAGCCTAGGAATTTGAGGTTGCTGTGAGCTAGGCTGACGCCACGACATTCTAGCCCGGGCAACAGAGCAAGACTCTGTCTCAAATAATAATAACAATAATAATAATGAATAATGTAAAAAAGAGGGGAATGATAAATGGAATGAAAAGTCTTTGTATTGTCCAGAAAACAATAATAGTAGATTGTGTGCAAAACCAGCTATAATTCCTCCCACTCCTTATGCACACCCCTTTACACTGTGACACTGTTACTCTTCCTATAAGAGATGGAATCTATTTCTCAATCCCTTGAATTTGAGCTTGGTCATATGACTTGCTTTGACCAATGTAACGTTAGAAAATGTGATACAGCACAGACTGGAAAAGCATTTGTACATTGAGGTCTGTCCTCTCTAGCTACTTTTAGAACCCTGAAACCATCAGGTAAATGAAACTGCCTGCTGGAAAGGCCACATGGAGAACAAATTTTCTCACTACCACCCTGGGCAAAAGCCTGCCAATCAATAAGCATATGACTGGGGCTATTCTACATCATTTGGCCCTAGCCAAACCTCCGGCAGACCACAGAAGACAAACTGCCAATCCATGGACTCATGAGCTATTAAATGATTTATAGTAGTCCCCCCTTAACCACGGGAGATACATTCTAAGACCCCCAATGCATGCCTGAAACCAAGGACAGTTCCAAGCCCTGTATATACTATTTTTTACTATACATACACATCTATGATAAATCCAATTTATAAATTAAGCAGAATAAGAGATCAATAATAACTAATAATAAAATAGAACAATTATAGCAATATACTATAATAAAATGTATATGAATGTGGTTTCTCTCTCTCTCTCTCAAAATATCTCGTTGTACTGTATTCACCCTTCTTGTGATGATATGAGATGTTAAAAGGGCCTAGATGATAAAGCGATGAGATAAAGTGAGGTAAATGAAATGATAAATGTAAGCATTGTGACATACTGTTAGGCGACTATTGACCTTGAACACAAGCACTTCGATACCTCCACAGTTGATCTGATAACCAAGATGGCTACTAAGTAACTAACAGGTAAGTAGTGTATATAGCACAGATATGCTGGACAAAGGGATGATTCATGTTCCAGGTGGGACAGAGCTAGATGGCACAAGATTTCATCACACTACTCAGAATGGCACACAATTTAAAACCTATAAATTTTAAAATTTATTTTAAAATTTCCATTTAATAATTCCAGACTGCAGTTGACCTAGGGTAACTGAAAACATGGAAAGCAAAATCAAGGATAAGGGGGTTCTACTGTATTTTAAGCCACTAAGCTTTTTATGCAGCAAAAGCTAACTGGTAACAGAACTAATACATGTAAGTAGATCAGTGGTTCTCAAGCAGAGTCTATTTTGGTCCCCAGGAGATAACTGGCACTGTCTGGAGACATTTTTGGTTGTCAAGATGGGATGGATTTTACCAGCATCTAGTGGGTACAGGTCAGAGATGCGGCTAAACATTCTACAAGGACAGCCCTCCACAACAAGGAATTACCTGACCCAAGATGTCAACAGTACCAAGGCTGAGAAACCCTGATGTAAAGCATGACAGAAATGGCAGCCTTTAGAACAGTCCTACCCAACATAACTTTCTGCAATAATGAAAATATTCTATATTTCTGCTATCCAATATGGTAGCCACTAGCTAGTGAGCACTTGAAATGTGGCTAGTTTGACTAAGGAACTAGAGTTTTAATTTTATTCAATTTTAATTAATTTAAATCTGAATAGCCACATGTGGCTAGTGGCTTCTGTACTGAATGGCAAAGCTCTAAAAATTTAGATGCTAATGACATTGAAAGTGAAAAATATTAGTAAGTTGGATAACAAAGGAAAAAATGAGTTTGATAAAGTTAAGGTCCATGGTCACTTGCTATGAATAAGTATTCTAACTAGCTTTTGTCTCAATATCTATAAATTCTAAAATATTGTATACTGATAAAATCCTGGCTGACATCCTTAACTAGTGGGCTTTTCTAGATTATTACCATGAAAATCTTAGAAATCTCCTATGCTTTCTTTTTTTAAGCTTAAAGTGATTTAAGAACTGCTGTAAGCTGGGCACAGTGGCACACCCCTGTAGTCCCAGCTACTTGGGAGGCTGAGGCAGGAGGATCACCCAAGCCTAGGAGTTTGGGACTATCGTATGCTACGATTGCATCTATGAAAAACCACTGCACTCCAGCTTGGGCTCTTTAAAAAAAAAAAAAGAAGAACAACAACTACCGCTGTATTTTAGAGGCCCTTGAATTGCACCAAATATACGCTTTTTAATTAAATAGACTGCAATTAAATATTTATTTACTGTTTTGTTTACTCCCTTGCCACAGTTAAATATCCCTTTCTCTTATTTTCTCTACCCCTATCCAGCCACCACCAGAGAGGGAAAAAGTTGATCCAATGCAGCTATAATACCACAGATTTTTTTTTAACTGTCAGCATTAACTAGGTCAGTTTTCTGCTCTAGTGGGTGTTTTGGCAATGGGTTCTCTTACTGAAATACAGTGGCTGCTCTGCCTGGTAAGCACATACCACAAAGAAAAAAGGCTGAATAACTCTCCCTTAGGCTGTCTGATCTCTAGAAGAAAATCCCTTAGTCTTAACTGAATACTCCCAGGAAGTTCTAACACAAAAACAAAAGCAACAGAAACAAAGAAAATTCCAATTCAAAATTTGTTGTATATAGTGAAGTCTAAAGATTTTAAAGGCCCTCAATATCCAGCAACCCATGAAAATTTTGCTAAGAATTTGATATGTGTTCAGCTGAATTCTAATCACAGAGACTGGAAGAAAGCAAAGGAAAGATAATAAAAGATACTCTATCAGGTGTTTTGTTAAGAATTCTAACAGAAGAAACCTTATCACTAAAACCTTACCACTAAAACAAATTACCTTTGTAAAGGTAAAATTCTGAAGCCAGGCATGACAGATCACTTCTGTAATCCAGGAGTTCAAGACCATCTTGGGCAACATAGCCAGACACCGTCTCTTCGAAAAATGTAAAAATGAGCCAAGCATGGTAGCTAGCACCGATAGTCCCAGTTACTTGAGAGGCTGAGGCAGGAGGATCACTTGATCCTAGGAGCTGGAGGCTGCAGTGAGCTATGATCACGCCACTGTACTCCAGCCTAGGCAAGACAGTGAGACTCTGTCACTAAAAAAAAAAAACTAAAATCTCTTTCTTCTAAGATATAACTTCCTTGCGAGGAAATACTTTTCAAATTTAAAAAAAGGTTAGAAATCAATTAAAACTTTTAATGATTGTATTATAGCAGAAAGCAAATTTGGTAGAAGTTTAGAATAAAGTATTTACACAGAAAAAAGTTACTGTAATTTCTTTTTTTTTTTTTTTTTTTTTTGAGACAGGGTCTCACTCTGTTGCCCAGGCTAGAGTACACTGGCATCATCATAGTTCACAGCAACCTCAAACTCCTGAGTTCAAGTGCTCTTCCTGCCTCAGCCTCCCAACTAGGTGGGACTATAGGCACATGCCACCACAGCCAGCTAATTTTTCTATTTTTTGTAAAGGTAGGGTCTCACTCTTGCTCAGGCTGGTCTCAAACTCCTAGCCTCAAGTGATCGGCCTGCCTTGGCCTCCCAAAGTGCTAGGATTATAGGCATGATCCTAGCCTATAATCATGTTGGGCCTGTAATTTTTTTAAATATCAGTGTTGTCTCTCTATTGTGGGTCTTAGAACTCAGTTTTACATTTTTAATCATTTGTAAATCAAATATTAAAGAAATTTTTCAAAAATGTTTCCTTTTTTTCCATCTATTCATGGGGTACAGGCGCAATTTTGCTGCACTGATATAATATACTGTGGTGAAGTCAGGGCCTTCAGTACATACATCTCTGAAGCAAAGCACATTGTACCTACCAAGCAACCTCCCATCATCCACCTGTCTCTCACCCATCCCCACCCCTCCAAGTTTCTATTGTTCGTCATTCTACATTCTGCTTCCATGTGTCCACATTATTTAGCTCTCACTTACAAGTAAGAACATGTGGTATTTGTCTTTCAATGTCTGAGTTGTTTCACTTAAGATAATGGCCTCCAGTTCTATCCATGCTGCTGCAAAAGACATGATTTCATTCATTTTTATATCTAGCTGAATAGTATTTCACTGTGTATCTATACCACATTTTTAAAGAAGAAACTTGACAGGTACAATTCAAGCAGCTAATTTATTTCGTATCAGGTAAGTTTCTGTGGGGGTAAGATTAATATCCCCTATTAAGAACCGTGATTCAAATGAAAGAAAGGTTGAAACAACTATATTACTGGATTTGTTTTCCAGAAAAATATAAAAATTGTGACAAATCCTAGAAGAAAATGTAAGTCTTACAAGCAAGATCATTAGCTGATATGCTACAGACTAACACATCTAATCTCACTAGGAATAAATTACATGAAAAAATAATGCATTGTGACCAATACTCATATTGCTATAAAGTGTGTCAACATTCACTTTACCACATTGTACTCACTGTTAGAAACAAATTTATAGAAATACCAAAAATTCCATATATACTATAAATTCCAGGAAAAAAGCAAGAAATTCGCTCATGTTCATCTTTACTTAAGAACTAAAATAAATGCATTGCTAGACTTCTTATTTTCTTAAAGGAGTTTTTCTCAGCCAAGAAGCTAGCCACTCTCTTCTTCACCGCCAGATGCTAAAAGTAGAAAAAATATAATTTAAATGAGTAAAAAATCTTACATCTGAATGTCAAAATATACAACTGCTATATAGAAAAAAATTTCCTATCATCTTGACCAATTAACAAGTTTCCAATCTTATTATATTCTGTTTTTGAATGTACGTACTCCTTGACAAAATGTCATAAAGTTAGCTGAATATAGTAAGGAACTGAAATAGAAAGAGATCACTTTTGAGACCAACAAAACCACTAAGAGATATGAGAGATTTTTGTTCATTAATGCATAAAGCACTTGAACATGATAGCTAATTTGCTACATGGCCTATATACCTTCTACCCCTTAGTTCAATGCTAACTCAGTTCCTAGAATTTCGTTTTAGTCTAAAAAGTCCCAATATGACTAGGACACCTTGGTGAACTCTGAAATCATTATGGAGCCAGTAAGCTAATAATAAATAGTCCATTGGCCAGGCACAGTGGCTCATGCCTGTAATCCATCCTAGCACTCTGGGAGGCCGAGACAGGAGGATTGCTTGAGCTCAGGAGTTCGAGACCAGACTGAGCAAGAGTGAGAACCTGACTCTACCAAAAAACAGAAAAATTAGCTGGGCATCATGGCCCACACCTGTAGTCCTAGCTACTCAGGAGGCGTAGGCAGGACGATTGCTTGAGCACAGTAGTCTGAGGCTGCAGTAAGCTACAATGATGCCATTGCACTCTATCCAGAGCGACAGTGAGACTCTGTCTCAAAAAAAAAAAAAATCCCTATAACATAACACGTTATGAAAACACAACACATAAAGAGCTTTTTTAAAAAAAGGTGGTGGGGGGGGTGAGAACAAAGACAGAAGAAATATACATCTATAACAGAAATATCTGGTCTAACCATTCTGTGTCTAGGAGATATACTAAAGGTATAACACAAAAACACAAAGGTGACTGTAAAAGAATGTGCATTATAGTACCGTTTATTTCATTTATTTAATAAAGATCGTAAGCTTATGGCCGGGTGTGGTGGCTCACACCTGTAATTCTAGCACTCTGGGAGGCCGAGACGGGGGGATTGTCTGAGCTCAGGAGTTCGAAACCAGCCTGAGCAAGAGCGAGACCCCGTCTCAACTAAAAATAGAAAGAAATTAATCGGAAAACTAAAAATATGTAGAAAAAATTAGCAGGGCATGGTGGCACATGCCTGTAGTCCCAGCTACTCGGGAGGCTGAGGCAGGAGGATCGCTTGAGCGCAGGAGTTTGAGGTTGCTGTAAGCTAGGCTGACGCCACGGCACTCTAGCCTGGGGAAAAAAGTGAGACTCTGTCTCAAAAAATAAAAAATAAAAAATAAATAAAGATTGTAAGCTTAAATATCAAAAAGATGGGGACTAGTTGGATAGATTATGATACATCTAAACCACGGCATAAATGTAGCTTTTAAAATTATGAAGTGCTAAGACAAGCCTCTCCTTCAAGAACACATTAGAATATTGGAATAGAGGGCAAATGTAGCTTGGAAAAACATTCCAAAGTTATCATTGCTTTGATTTGATTTTGGAAACGGTAATTAATTTATTTTAAAATTTTATTAAGCATGAAAATAAAATGAGATTTTCGTGTTTATCAAAGGAATTTTTAATGTTATCTAATCAAACATCAAAGATCCAATCCTTCTTTGAAGCCTTCCCCAATTCTCTAAAGTGAAGTCAGATGTTCCTTCCACTGTTCCCCAAATCACTTTTTAGATATCTTTGTTATAGGAGTCATTATCCTACTGTCTGTCTTTATAAGGCTGAGTTCCTTGAGGATAAAAACTAGGTCTTAAGTTTTTGTACACTTGATACTTAGAACAGGTTCCCGCACACAGTAGGCCCTCAATATAATGTCTGTTGAATATATACATTCAGACTCTACTTTTCTGCTTATTAGACACACCTACTGGGGGCAATTTTTTAAACCTCTCTCAGCCTTGGTTTTCTTCTAAGCAACAATGGGGATACAAAACCATGACCTATCTCCTGGGACTGTGTAAGGAATTAAACCACCATGTAAAAACATATTTAGTCTGACTGGTATATAAATGGTATTCAAAAAACGCTATTTTGCTTTAATTTTTTGAGAACACTGCATTATAAAAAATTGGAAAAAGAAAAATTTTTTTGAATTTTTTTTAAATTAGAGAAACCTATCTCCCTAAAAAGAATTAAAATGCTTGAAATGAATTGTTTACACAATAATCTTGAAGAAATTTAATTTTTTTGATGGGGGTCTCGCTATGTTGCCCAGGCTGGTCTTGAATTTCTAGGCTCAAGCGGTCCTCCCATCTCAGCCTACTGAGTAGCCGGGATTACAGGCACGCACTATGGTGCCTGGCTTAAATTTTTAAAAAATCATTTCCAGCTGTGCTTGTCAGGGAAGGTAATAAAACCATGAATGACTGTTTTTAGTGAAGACTCCTTCCCTCTCCTAGTTCAGACAGCTGTGAGTATCCATGACGTAGGTCAGTGGTTCTCATGCATTAGCATACATAAAAACCACTTGGAGGGTATGTTAATGTAGATTGCTGGGCTTCACCTTTAAGGTTTCTAATATCATACGTCTGGGGTGAGGTCCCAGCATTTGTATTATTAACAAGTTCCCAGATGTGCACACTTGCAATCAAATGGTACCAAAATGGGTAAGAGGAGGGAGTTGGTGTAGTTTTTTTTTATAATTGCATTCAATGTCCTAAGAGATGAAAGGGCTACTGTTTTCAAGAGGAGAGTTGGGTTCTACCCAAGTACTTTATTACAAAATAATCCTAGCAGAATGTTGTAGATCTGCCTACCAATTCTATTGGAGAACTACTTACCCCATTTTGTGTATACATGGAGGAGTAGGTACAGAGGACATTAACTAAATGACCCAAGCAAGTCCAAAGTCTTCCCCAGGAATTTTTTTCTGACCCTATGGGGAAATATTAACTTGCTTCCTGTAGGATTGCAACTATAAAACCAATGTGAACTGGAGCCGCGTGAAGCCATCTTCCCTGACTTCATGAAGAAAGCCACTTGTCTTAGGAGAAGGCCAAAAGGCAAAGAAAAACAGCTGAGAAACAAGGGATCGAAGTCATTTGAGCCCGTAAATTTGTGCTGTCAGATATGACTGGATTATTCAATCATGTGAGCTGATAAATCTTTTTCCCCCTTAAACTGGATTTCTGTCCCCTGCAATTCTAAGTGTCCTAACTAAAACTGTGGAGAGTGGAATGGGTAGAAAAGATGAAAAGACTCTAATAACACCCCTTTGTCTATGATAATACTTGAAAGAGAAATGGTACATCTTCAGATGAGATGACATTTTGGCTGTAGCCTGCAATCTGAAAGAGGCTGCCATATTTGAGGGTTTCTTGGAAACTGATTTTATGGCTAGAATTGTGACCAAAGTCCTTTTCACAAGCTTACAAGTAAGTTTCAATGGATACCTCAGGAAATTACACAGTTGTGCCTTAGTCCAGTGGTCCCCAACCTTTTTGGTACCAGGGAGCAGTTTCATGGAAGACAATTTTTCCATGCCTGGGGACAGGAGGCATGGTTTCGGGATGATTCAAGCGCATTACATTATTGTGCAGCCAAACCTCTCTGCTAATGATAATCTGCATTTGCAGCTGCTCCCCAGCGCTAGCATCACCACTTCAACTCCACCTCAGATCATCAGGCACTACATTCTCATAAGGAGCATGTAACCTAGATCCCTCACATGAGGAGTTTACAGTAGGGTTCGAACTCCTATGAGAATCTAACGCCGCTCGCTGCTGATCTGTCGAGAGGCAGAGCTTATGCAGTGATGCCAGCAATGGGGAGCAGCTATAAACACAGATGAAGCTTCGCTCACTTGCCCTCCGCTCACTTGCTCTTGCCCTCTGCTCACGTGCTGCTGTGAGGCCCGGTTCCTAACAGGCCACTGACCAATACAGGTCCACAGCCAGGGGTTGAGGGCAGCAGCCTTAGTCAGTATCTAACCTGATTGAACATTATTAACTGTAGTTCACAGTGAGCACAGATCTCTAAGTCTAGCCACACAGTGTTACATAATTTTTTTTTTTTTTTTTTTTTTTTTTTTGAGACAGAGTCTCTCTTGCCTGGGCTAGAGTGCTGTGGCATCAGCCTAGCTCACAGCAACCTCAAACTCCTGGACTCAAGTGATCCTCCTGCCTCAGCCTCCGGGGTAGCTGGGACTACAGGCAAGTGCCTGCAGGTACAGGATTACAGGTGTGAGCCACCATGCCCGGCCAGTGTTACATAATTATTTGGACTACAATACCAATAATTTGCAATTGACTACTCCATTCACTGATTAAATCTCTATTACATGAGTGGGGAAGTGTTTATGAAGTTCCAAAACTGTAGGTAAAGTTTAATAGACATGTGCATTTCTCTGGGAAGAGGGGTCATTGCTTATGTCCAATTCTGAAAGGAGGATAGACCCAAAAAAGGCATAAGGAGAGACCTGTGAAGAACACCTAACGTTAAGAAGTTGAAAGGGGCCGGATGCGGTGGCTCACGCCTGTAATCCTAGCACTCTGGGAGGCCGACGCAGGAGGATTGCTTGAGCTCAGGAGTTCGAGACCAGCCTGAGCAAGAGCAAGACCCCATCTCTACTATAAATAGAAAGAAACTGGCCAAACAACTAAAAATAGGAAAAAAAATTAGCTGGGCACAGTGGCACGTGCCTGTAGTCCTAGATACTCGGGAGGCTTAGGCAGGAGGATCGCTTGAGCCCAGGAGCTTGAGGTTGCTGTGAGCTAGGCTGACGCCACGGCACTCACTCTAGCCCAAGCAACAAAAGCAAGACTCTGTCTCAAAAAAAAAAAAAAAAAGAAGAAGTTGAAAGGAAGGTATCAATTACTAAGTGCCAATGTGAACTGTGCCATGTACATTACATATAATATTGCATTTAATCCTGATAATAATCTCATGAGATGGTTATTAGCAGCTCAATTTTTCCAATGAGAGAACTAAGGCTGCAGTCCCCAACCCCCAAGCTGTGGATTGGTACCAGTCCACAGCTTGTTAGGGACCAGGCTGCAGAGCTCTGTGGCCTTCCCGCTCCTACATCTGTAGAAAAATTGTCTTCCTTGAAACTTAGGAACCCAGGGAGCTACACAGCAGAAGGTGAGCGGCTGGCCAGCAAGCGAAGCTTCATCTGTATTTACAGCTGCTCCCCATTGCTTGTGTCACCGCCTGAGCTCCACACCACCTCCCCATCCCACCTCCACCTCTGTGGAAAAATTGTCTTCCATGAAACTGGTCCCTGGTGCCAAAAAGGTTGGGAACCACTGAACTAACACACAGAGAAACTGGGTGACTTGACTAAGGTAAGACAGCTATTCAAGCTACCAAACTGTAGTGGAAGAGTCATAAAGATGAGTCATAAAAAAAATAAGGGGGGGCTGAGCATGGTGGCTCATGCCTATAATCCCAGCAGTCTGGGAGGCCAAGACAGGAGGATTGCTTGAATTCAGGAGTTTGAGACCAGCCTAGGCAACACAGCAAGACCACGTCTCTACCAGAAAAATAAGATAAATTGTTGGGCGTAGTGGCAAGCACCTGCAGTTCCAGCTACTCAGGAGGCTGAGGCAAGAGGACCACTTGAGCTGGGGAGTTCGAGGCTGCAGTGAGCTACAATCATGCTACTGCATTGCAGCCTGGGGAATAGAGTGATACCCTGTCTCAAAAAAAATAAAAACAAAAATAAGGGGATTATCATCTTAACTGCAATGCTATTTCTTTCAGAGCAGTAACTCTGAAAATTAATTATTCAGGTCAAGAACATAAACTTTGGAAATAGCAGTAAGAACAAAACTATGGAATGCTTAACTAAATAAAATGATTTGTAAGGCTGTATAAATCTGGAAGTTTGGCAATTCGGCAGACTCTACTAATGCCATCATAAAATTAACAGTTCGAGTCCAAAGCACTCGTTTAGCAAAAAAGTTGATAAAGGTTGAAATAAAGGCCAGTTTTAGTGTTTGCAATTGCTCTTTAATCTAAAAAAGTGTAAAATCAAAAAACATGAGGTGTCAATAATCACTGACAATGAAATATGCCAAACCTGCCTAAATTATCCTTTTCACAAGAAGCAAATTCTGGCTCCTAATCTAATAGCAATCTTTAAAGTAAAGTACTTTCAGCTTATTGTCTAGATAAGCCAAGGAGAGTTACAAGTCTTTGGATCTTTTTCCCTACTTCTAATAGCTTAGCACCATTAGTAGCAACCATCACAGCAGCAGGTCTTAATACTTTTTTTGTGTTTAATCTGATCTTTTTAAATTTAATTTTCAAATTAATTCTTTATTAAGTATAGTCAACAAATAAAAATTATATATATTTATGGTGTATAATGTGATATTTTGACATATATATACATTGTGAAATGGTTAAATCAAGGTAATTAATATATCCATTACCTCACATACTTATTTTTTGTTATAAGAACATTTAAGATCTACTGTCCCTTGTAATCCTAGCACTCTGGGAGGCCGAGGCAGGAGGATTGCTTGAGCTCAGGAGTTCAAGAACAGCCTGAGCAAGAGTGAGACCCCATCTCTACTAAAAAATAGAAAGAAATTTGGCCAGGCAATTTAAAAATATTTTAAAAATTAAAAAAAAAAGATCTACTGTCTTAGCAATTTTCAAGTATACCTTATTATTAACTATAGTCACAATGTAGTACAATAGATCTCCAGAACTTACTCATCCTAACTGAAACTTTGTACCCTTTGAGCAACATCTTCTTATTTTCTCCCCTTCCTCCCCAGCCCCTAGCAACCACCATTCCATTCTCCACTTCTATGAGTTTAACTTTTTAAGATTCCACACATAAGTGAGATCATGAGTATATTTGTCTTTCTGTGCCTGGCTTATTTCACTTATCATGTCCTCCAGGTTTATCCATGATTTTGCAAATGACAGGAACTCCTTCTTTTTAAAGGTTAAATAGAATTCCACTACATATGTGTGTGTATTTGTTATGTACACATACATACACTACATTTTCTTTATCCATTCATCTGTCAATGAACACTTAGGTTGATTCCATATCTTGGCTATTGTGAATAGATGCTGCAACGAATCTCAATATATTTTAAAACAATGTTTCAGAATGATGTTAACATGTCAGAGATAAGGAATAAAGCATAGTCTAATTCACACAGGAATTTAAAGTAGGTACTATAGGTATTGTTACACATGGTAAGTACTCTGCAGGCAAAGCACAGTTCTTCCTGTGTCTCAATTGTCCTCTTTCTCAAAACGTAAATAACATTAAAATACTTTATTGTTGAAGGCAATACAGGTGAATTAAGTTCCAGAATGGCTTGATGGATACAGATATAGCTAAAAGAGAAGTAAAATCCTTAACATAGCCATTTTCCTCCATATGTGGGAAAAAAGCCTAAAATGGAATCAATGTAGGCTTCAGGTGGTAATAGAAACTAGCACAGCCTTTTTAGAATATGATTTTGCAATATGCATCTAAAGACTTTAAAATGAACATATATCTAGAAATGTATCATACAAAAATCATAAAACCAATCAGCTATTTATGGTACATCTATATCAGCAGTTCTCAAACTTTCGCATGCATCAGAACCACCTGAAGGGTTTATTAAGACTATAGACTGCTGGGCTCCGATACCAGATTTTGATTCAGTAGGTCTGGGTGGAGGCTAAGAATCTGCATTTCTGACAAATTCACAGGTAACACTGACATTACTGGCCTAAGGACCACACTGAGAATGACTGACCTATACAATGGACTTCCAGGAAGACAGTGGAGCACTGATAAACCGGCTTGGGGCAGATTTCACCAGGGAGGAGAAAGTCCTGATTTGTAGCATTTGCTAATTTCAGTGATGTAACTACTACTACCATAGCAAATATCAAGCTACCACTGATTTGGGCTTGCATAATTCCTTAATTATTGGCTCCAGTGAGCCAGTGCTAGCTGGCTCAAGGGTACCACCTAGAAAAACATCTAAAAAGATATAAGGCAAAATGGTAATTAAGCAGTTATCTTTGGCTAAAAGAATTATGGGAATTTTATTTTCTTTATGGTTTTCTATATTTTCTTGTTTTATGAGCATTCTTACTTTTATAATAGAAAACTATTAAAATTTTGAAAAGTAAAATGAAGTTAGCAATTTACATTAGAGTTCTTTATAGTTGAAGTTTAGCAGCCCTTCTAGAGAGGACACTGATATTCAAACATAAGACTAAGTCTACTTTTGCACTATCCTTCTACGCTAACCTGGCCTTGCCAAAGTGAAAAAAAGAAAGGAGGATATCGAGCCCAGCTGAGAAATCTTTGAACACTAGCCCTGGAACATCAAAGGCTAGATGTCTTTTTATAAAATGAAGCGTTAACAGCTGCCCTAGAATCCAAGCGGAAAATAGCCTAAGACAGCCTGCAACTTGCTATAAAATTGAATTTCACAAAGGGAGCATGAGCATAATCCCTCTGCTTTGCCACATCAAAATGTAGACTTGATTAAGAGTTCACTAAACTATTGTTAATGAGAGAAAAACCAAAAATAGTATAAATGTCCCACAATAGAAGATTAAATAACTTAAAGCCACAAAATAGAATATGTACCTTTTACATGATGATACAGAAAAAATTCTAACAACATGGGGAAGTGGTCATAAATTATTATGAAAGGAAAAATACAAGTTATAAAATTATGTATATGATTCCATGATTAAACAAATACATATCTGTGTATGTGTTATATGAAAGTGTGTATGTGTGTATATATTTAAAAATCAGAAAAATATAGCCAATGTTAACAGCAATTATCTCTTGATTGGGGTATTACAGATGTTCTTTTTATATTTGCCTATTTGTATTTTCAAAAGTATCTACTATAAATATGTATTATTTGAATGCTTTTCTCAGTTAATAAGCAAGGGAAACTCAAATGATAACAAATAAAAGAAAAGATGCCCAACCTCACTCTCAATCACTGAAATGTAAATTAAAACAAAATACTACTTTACACCCATTAGATTAGCAAGGCTAAACCGACGGATAAGACCAAATATTGGTAAGTATTTAACCGGAACCCTAATACTCTGCTGGTGGGAGCATAAACTGGTTAATCATTCTAGAAAACAATCTGGTAATATTTAATGAAATTAAGTACATGTATGTACCACAAGTCAGCAATTCCTTTCCTCAACATATATTACAGAGAAACCTTTGTACAAATCGACAGGGGATATATAAGAATATTCATAGCAGTACTATTTGTGTTAGCAGTTTTCAAGACACACCCAAGTATCTACTATTAGAGAAATGCGTAAGTAAAATGTGGAAATGTATATACCATGGATCATTATACAATAGTCAGTTGTAAACTAGATATACAAATACAGTATGTTTAAATCTTGGACAAAGTTGATCAAAAAAGAATAACTGAGATTCAGAGCACAACACCTTTATACAGATTAAAAACACATATACACAAAACAGTACGAATATATTTCAAAAATAAACACATATCTATATTAAACTTATTACATACAGTCGGCCCTCTGTATCTCTGCATCCATGAATTCAACCAATCTCATTTTGAAAATATTCCAGGGGGGGGAAAAAACCTTCATCTGGACTGAACATGTACAGACTTTTTTTTCTTGTAATTATTCCCTAAACAATAAAGGATAACAATTATTTACATAGCATTTACACTGTATTAAGTATTATGAGTAATCTAGAGATGATTTAAAGAATATCGGAGATTGTGTATAGGTTATATGCAAATACTACACCATTTTATATCAGGGCGTTAAACATCTCAGAATTTTGGTATCTGCAGGAGTTCCTGGAACTAATCCCTCCAGATACCAAGGGATGACTGTATATTATTATTATTAGTTTTTTTTCTTTTGAGACAGAATCTCACTCTGTCACCTGACTAAAGTGCCGTGGAGTCAGCCTAGCTCATAGCAACCTCAAACTCCTGGGTTCAAGCAATCCTCCTGCCTCGGCCTCCCCAGTAGCTGGGACTACAGGTGTGCACCACCATGCCCGGTTAATTTTTTCTATTTTTAGTAGAGACAGGGTCTCGCTCTTGCTCAGGCTGGTCGTAAACTCCTGAGCTCAAGCAATCTTCCCGCCTCGACCTCCCAGAATGCTAGGATTACAGGCGTGAGCCACTGCGCCTGGCTCTGATGACTATATATTAAAATGCACTAGATTGGGGAGATATGAGAGAGAAGAAAAAAATTTAAAAAATAGGAGGATGTCACAAAAACCTGAGCATGGATATTTATAGCAGCTTTATTCAGAATTGCCAAAACTTGAAAGCTACGAAGATGTCCTTCAATAGCTGAATGGATAAAATGCGCAACATCCAGACAATGGATTATTCAGAGTTTAAAAGGAATGAACTATCAAGCCATGAAAAGACATGAAGGAACTTCAAATGCATGTTACTAAGTGAAAGAAGCCAATTCTGAAAAGACTACATATTGTATGATTCCAACTATATGACATTCTGGAAAAGGCAAAACTATGGAAACAGTAAAGGGATCAGTGGTTGCCAGGGGTTAGGAAAGAAGAATAAATAAGCAGGGCAGAGGATTTTTAGGGTAGTAAAACTACTCTGCATAATACAATGGTGGATGCATGTCATTACACATTTGTCAAAATCAACCGAATGTATAACACCAAGAGCGAACTCTAAAAAAAAAGAGTGAACCCTAATGTAAACTATGAACTTTGGGTGATAATCATGTGTCAGTGTAGGTTCATTGATTTATAACAAATGTACCCTTTTCCTGACACACACCTTCTAAAACCCTTGGAATCACTGGAGTGATAAGAGTGCCTTTCATATGCTAATGAGATGACTGGTGGCTGGAGGTACCTAGATAGTTTCAGAATAGGGGCTTGGTCAAGACCAAGGCATGATTAGAGGATTGGGGCTTTCAGCCCCACCCCAACCTCCAGGGAGGGGAGAGGGGCTAAGGGGTAAATTGACTACCAATGGCCAAAGATTTAATCAATCATGTGCATGTAATGCGGCCTCCATAAAAAATCCGAAAGAACAGGATTTGGGGCCGGGCGCTTTGGCTCACACCTGTAATCCTAGCACTCTGGAAGGCTGAGGTGGGAGGATTGCTTGAGCTCAGGAGTTCAAGACCAGCATGAGCAAGAGCAAGACCCTGTCTCAAAAAAAAAAACAAACAAAAAAAAAAAAACAGGATTTGAAGAGCTTTCAGATAGATAGACACATGGAGGTTCCCAGAGGGTAGTGTACCTGGAGAAGGCACGGAAGCTCTATGCCCCTTCCCATAATACACCATGCCCTATGCATCTTTTCCATCTGGCTGTTCATCTGTATTCTTTGTAATATCCTTTATAATAAACCAGCAAACATAAGTGAGGTGTTTCTCTGAGTTCTGTGAGCCGCTCTAGCAAACTAATTGAACCCAAGGAGGGGGTTGTGGGAACCCTGGTTTATAGCTGGGGCGGGGGGAGGTCAGAACACAGGCTACAACCTGGGACTTACAATTGGCATCTGAAGTGGGGGACGGCCCTCAACTTGTGGAATCTGATGCTATCTCCAGGTAGATAGTGTCAGAATTGAGTTAAATTATAGGACACCCAGTTGGTATCTGCTGAATTAACTGGCTGCTGGTGCAGAAAAATCCCCACACATTTTGGTGACCAGAAGTGCTGTGTTGTATTGAGTTTGTGTTGGTTTGGTTTTCCCTGTATCTCTTGTAGTACCACTCTGATAGGTATTGCTGATAGTGGGAAAGGCTGTGGGTTTATGGGACCATTGGGTATATGGAAATTCTCTGTACTTTCTGCTCAATTTTGCTGTGAACCTAAAACTGCTCTAAAAAAAGTAAGTCTTACAAACAAAAACCACCACCACCAACAAAAAACCACTAGGAAGATTGGTACACATGTATCGATTATGATTAAAGGGCTATAAACAGAAAAGAAGTACAGATCTGGAAGGCTAATGGTAAAAGCACTAGAGAACATCCATTATGTACAATGGAAACCACTAACAAAATATCTGAAATTTAAAATTTAAAAATCATGGTGGAAAGAGACCTCATAATTGATAGCTAGTGTCTAGTTTCTGCAGCTATTTTTCTTGAACAGATAAAAAATTTCACTACTAATTAATGATATCCTTCTCATCGCAAATAAATTTCTAGAGTAAATTCAATGATTGATTCCTTATCTGTTATATGGATCCCAAAATACAGAAATAAGAACTTAAAATAGCAGGAGCAGATGCCTTTTACTGAGAGTCCATAAAGCGCTATTCTATACAGACACAATCTCTAATCCTTCTAACAACCCTGAGAGACAAACACTACATTAATAAATCATTTCAGAGAGAAACTGATTTACCTTAGACCACACAGGTGTGTAGTAGAAACAGGAATCAAATCAAATCTGTTCACTATAAAGTCTATATACTTTTCCACTCTACCACAATGTTCACCTACCAAACAATTATAATGACAATATCTTCCATAGTAGCACCTCGAATGCAGCAGGCACTGTACTAGGTACTTTATATGAAGTATCTCCTTCACGCCCTAAAAGTCATATATTATTTACTTCATTTCACAGATGAGGAAATGGAGGCTTAAAAGTTCAATAACTTGCCCAAGATTCCAAAATTCAAGCTAAGTTTCACCTTGCATTATCAAAAGCTTATATTCACAACTAAATTCACAATTATTTTTACTGTTTTTCATCCTTTTGTTCTTCACAGTATCCAGTAAAATGTTATTATGTAACTATAAGGCACCTATGTGCTAAATATCACACTGAAGTAAAATGAACACAATTTTGAAGTTAAATGAATGCAATCAGATGTTGTGATAGATACTATTAACTGCTACTTGAAAAGCCATTCCCAAATCCTTCCTTCTTCCTTGCCTCTTGCTACAGAGGCCAAAATGTTAAAACACCTAGCAGTGACCATATGATTCAATTTTGGCCCCTGAGACATTAGAAGTGACTTGCTGGAAGCACTTTTAAGAAAGCTTTTGCTTGGCATGGTCCTTTTGACTTCTTCCAGCAGCTACCTTAGGACCATGAAAGCCATTAACATCACAAAGATATGGGCCCCAACAATGTTGCGCCACTGAAGCAAAATGAGCAACTTCCTACTTCCAGACTTAGGTAAGAAAGAAAAGCAAATCTCTCTTTGTCTAAGCCTTGTAGTCAGGTTTTTAACTGCTTACAGCTTGATACAACCATTATACATCACCATATCAGAAACTCTGCCACAATTTTAACTGTAATTCCTTGACTAATAATTTAAAACAAAGTAACATACTAGTCCTAAATTAGTCTGACAAGTTTACAATCTCCTGATAAGGACTATTCTAATGAGTATCTGCTCAGGGAGCTGTGATTAAGACTGAGCTGAGGGAAGAATGAGAGACAAGAATACAGAATCAGGGAGCTCCCTGGGCTCTAAATTGCACACATGATAAGAGTCCAGACACTCAAAGTAATCATCAAGAGTATATCATCAGGAGGGCCGCCTCCTTGAACAATAACATAAGCCTTCAAGAGATAATGTACTTCAAAACAAAAGCCCTGGAACATTAAGACTCCTCTCCAAAAAAAGTTCTTAGGTATGATAATGGTATTGGGATTATAGAGAAAAATAATTTGCATTTATTAAATGTTTATTAAAATATAATGTCCTTTTTCTTAGAATATGCATGCTGAATTATTTAAGGGTGAATTACCATGATATGTGCAACTGACTTTCAAGTGGTTGATACAGAAAAGAATACATGCATATTAGAATACACATATATATAAAGCAGGTGGGGGAAACCATGAAAAAGTATTGAATTATCAGTAGAGGATATACAAATGTTCAACATATGTCCTTCAATATTCTTAAACATTCGAAATATTCCATAATAAAAAGTTGGCATTAATTTCCTGGTTTTGGTAACTTGGTAAAGGGCACATAGGACTTCTTTGTCCTCTTTTTAAAATTTCTTGTAAATCTAAAATTATTTCAAAACAAAAAGTTAAAACAAAAATGTTGGGAAGATTTCCATTTGGTAAGATGCAATAAATACACCTCCCCTTTATCTTCCACTGAACTAAATTGTAACACTGGGACAGAATGCATGAATGGTTATTTGAAGCTCTGAAATGTAAACATCACAAATGGATCCAGGAAGAACACAAGAATTCCAAGTATCCCCAAACCAACTCTGAGTTCACCCTTTTTTCCCCCCTCTAGCATCCCCTAGCCAAAACTCAATACAACCCAAAGCCCAGAAGTGAGCACTATGGTGCAGGCAGAGAGAGAAACAGAACCTTCTAGCTCTGGCTCAAGGCCAGAGAAGGGAACTTGCTAAAGCTCAGGGAAAGCAGAGGACGTCCCTTAGGTATTTTTTTACTTTCCTTTCTCTCCATACTCTAAAATCTCAGCCCAGTTCATCCATAATGGGGACAACAGTAGCAGCAAGAGAACTTGCGGATGAAAAGCCTCCAGGAGCAAAAATTCTGAGGGAAGAGAAGGGAATCAATCTTTCTTTTCTTTTTTTTCTTTTCTTTCTCTACTCCCCTCTTCTCTTTCTCTCTGTCTCTCTCAGAAAGTGACCCCATAAAGTTGGGCTCACCCTCAATCTGTGCAGGTATGGATCTGATACTAATTAGCATAATGCAAACTTTGAAAACTGAGATAAGTAGTCCTCCACCCAGATTCCAGACTGACCACTGGGTGGAACACTTGTGGAACAGATCTGAACAGCACTGCCAAAGCTCTGAAAACTGAATTTACGTGGAACCACAACCCACAGAAGGTTAAAATAAAAATATCAACATTCTTCATAAAATATAGAGAAAACACAGAATCTCATTGCATAATATTCAAAATGTCTAGGATACAAACCAAAATTACTTGGTACAAGAAGAACCACAAAAATCTTAATTTGTGGGAAAAGATTACACCAATGAAGAAATGGACATAGATATTGGAATTATCTGACAAGCACTTTGAAGCAGCTACTGTGAAAATACTCAAATGAACAACAAACGCTCCTAAAATAAATTTTTTTTTTAGTAGAGATGGGGTCTTGCTCTTGTTCGGGCTGGTTTCGAACTTGTGACCTCAAGCAATCCTTCCACCTTGGCCTCCCAGAGTGCTAGGAGGATTACAGGCGTGAGCCACCATGCCTGGCCTTAAAATAAATATTAAAACAGAAATTATCAGCCAAGAAATAGAAGACATAAAGAAAAGCCACACAAATTTTAGAACTGAAAAATACAATAACCAAAATAAAAGTTGTGTAAAATTTTTCGATGCCCTTCAAATTAAAATATTCCCTCCCTCTTTCACCTCTCTTCCCATTTTAATGTTTAAAAAAAAACTACTTAAATATGTCCAGTCTCAAGAAAAGAAGGAATGAAAAGAATTCAAAAACCATTCATATCTCTAACGAACAAGGGGGCACCTACCATTCTTCCTCATCTTTAACCAACCACTCTACGTAGAATGACCTCTTTTTAGACTACTACCTAATCTTCAGGACACAGCTCAAATGCCATACCCTATTCTATGAAACAAGTCAGAAAGAACATTTCTCACCTATGAATTCAAGAAGTACCATAATTAATACAGTACCTTTTTTCTATAATTAGTTATTTACAAATTCAATTTCTCCTAATGCATTTAAAATTCTTTAAGAGTGTGACATTTGGCTCCCATCTCTTATCTGCCTCAGTATCTTACACTAAGTTGATTAATACAAACATGTTGAATTGAACTTTAACTATTAAAATATCTTTAAAACAAACAGCAATAAAAAACTGACTTAGAGTGCTGGGCACATTGGCTCAGACCTGTAATCCCAGTGCTTTGGGAGGAGAGAGGACCACTCGAGGCCAGTAGATCAAGACCATCCTATGCAATACCCTGTTTTTCAAAAAAAAAAAAAAAAAGGCCGGGGGGGCAGTGGCTCACACCCATAATCCTAGCACTCTGGGAGGCTGAGGCGGGAGGATTGCTTGAGCTCAGGAGTTCAAGACCAGCCGGAGCAGAGCGAGACCCCCATCTCTACTAAAAATAGAAAAAATTAGCTGGGCATGATGGTGCATGCCTATAGGCCCAGATACTCTGGATGCTGAGGCAGGAGAATGGCTTGAAGCTAGGATTTGGAGTTTGTAGTGAGCTATGATAATGCCACTGCACCCTACCCAGGACAACAGAGTGAGACTCTGTCTCAAAGAAAAAAACAAAAAGCCAAGCATGTAAGATGACTATAAAAATCCATCTTCTCTTCTGCTCTCTCAAAAGTCCAATTTAACATCTCTCCCTTGGGCTAAAAAATACAGTTACTACAAGTAAAAGATACTCAAATCAGTACTATGGGCAGTAGTAAGAACACACTCAACCTTTGGAATAAAACAACGTTAGATTTCGATTCTCATTCTTGCCTTCAAAGTCATTTAACCAATCTAGACTTCAGTTTCCTCACTTATAAAACCACCTACCTCATAAGGATTAAATAAGAAAATATAAGGATTAAATAAGAAAATACATAAATGGCTTAACATAGCATCTAGTACAAAATAAATGCACAGTAAACAGCAGTTGGTATTATTTTTTTCTTTTTTTGGTTAGAATAGTTAACTGATGCAGTTGATATTATTAACATTAAAAGAACCCAGTGTCATCACTGGTAGGACCACTTAGAGAAAGTTCTTTTTCAGCTCCTTCAACCCTAGTCGTCTGCTTGCTCTACACAGGACTTCTGCATCATTTATTCTGTTCACTAATGAAAATCTTAAACTCCCAAAATGGCTCAATTCCAAAAACCTTCTTTCTCCATGCCTGGGGTTAAACTACCAGCAGGCTTTAAAAGAACCTTATAAATACACAACCTACGTAGAAATCTTAGCATATCACATGACTGCCCTAAAGCCATTCCTTGCTACTATCCTTT
The DNA here is from genome assembly GCA_004363605.1 of Indri indri. Taxonomy (NCBI): domain Eukaryota; kingdom Metazoa; phylum Chordata; class Mammalia; order Primates; family Indriidae; genus Indri; species Indri indri. Next base: position 1,474 of record RJWJ010020275.1, on the reverse strand, counting down.
CACAACAAATTAATGCCCTTTTAAAAAACAAAACAAAACAAAATGACTCAATCTCATGCTAGGTATTGTGGCATCACATTAAAAAAAGTAATGAGGCAAGACTTTCCTTAGAATAATGGCTTGGGGGAGCTGTTTCTAAATGCTTCAAAAAAAAGTTAACAATTCTGAATCTAACAAGGAATTATACAAATGTTGGTCATTTCTGGATGCAGGAAAATTATATCAAGGGTTAAAAGAGTAACAAAGTACATATTAAAAAAATTTAACCTACCCTATTGTCATCTTTCAAATAGATTTTAATTAAGCAAGCATACAATGTACCAGGATTTCACACATTATCCCACTGAATCTTAACAACTATAAAGGTAATTGTTATGTTCTATATGCTCTATGTTCTCCCCATTTTACGATGAGGCTTAGAATTTTAAGTACAATTTCCAAGGTCTCAGAGCTCAGTAAGCAACAGAGCTGGCATTTAAACCCTGTTCTAGGTAAAGGGGATATAGTTCTGACAAGGGGACAAACAAAAATCCCTACTCTCATGGAAGTAATTATTTTCACAATAATTATGTATATTTTTATAATCAGGGAAAAATGTTAAACATTTTAAAAATATTTTATAAAGTGAAAGGCCATTCCCTACTTTAATTTGTTAGTAAATGCAGATTTTCAAATACTGAATTTTCTCTAATTGGAACATATATACATTTCTAAATTTCATTGAACTACAGTCGGTAGGAAAACTGGTTAATAAATCAGACCTCACTCACTGTTGGTTATCAATATTACTCTTAACAACAAAAAGTAACATTTATATGTCCCAAGCACTGTGCTACAGCTTTTAGATGCATTTTCATGTAATCCTCAGAACCATGCAAATAATTGTTTTAATAATAAACAAGGTTGTTACACTTCCACAAAATTTTATACAGTATTTCTTAACATAGATGCCAAATTTCAGGCAGATAACTGTTTTGAGAACCCATGGTTCAACAAGAACTAAAACACAGCAACAGCTACTGAAAAACTCCTACTTCTTAAGTCTTTTCTTATCAATAATCATTTTTATTCATCCAAGAAATATTTCCTCAATACCTTTTCTGTGTAAGTTCCAATACAAACAAAATATGGAAAATAGCAGGAACATACCCTCAACAAGCTTGCAGCGTAAAAAAAATACAAAAAGTAAGATATAGCCGGGCGCGGTGGCTCACGCCTGTAATCCTAGCACTGTGGGAGGCCGAGGCGGGCGGATCGTCCTGAGCTCAGGAGTTCGAGACCAGCCTGAGCAAGAGCGAGACCCCGTCTCTACCAAAAATAGAAAGAAATTAATCGGACAGCTAAAAATATGTATAAAAAAAAAATTAGCTGGGCATGGTGGCGCATGCCTGTAGTCCCAGCTTCTCGGGAGGCTGAGACAGTAGGATTGCTCAAGCCCAGGAGTTTGAGGTTGCTGTGAGCTAGGCTGACGCCA
>RJWJ010020274.1:0-29274 GCA_004363605.1 Indri indri | reverse complement strand
GGCCAGGGGGCGAGGGTCCTGGCACCGGGTCTCTTACCAGCCGCTCAAGCGGGGGCCGCGTCAAGGTGCTTGCGTTCTTCCCTTCCTCCTCTTTCCTCTCAGATTCTCCCTTCTCTTTCTTTGTCTCCTTCCCTTGCTCTTTACTCTTTTTCTCTTTATCCTCTTCTTTTCTCGTACTCCTTTCCTCCTCCCCTTTCTCTTTCCCTTTCTCCCTTTCTTTTTCCTTAATTTTCTCCTCCACCTCCTTCCTTTTCTCTTTCTCTTCCTTTCCTCTGTCCCTCATTTTCTCCTTCTCCGTTCCCTTCTCTTTCTTCTTCACTTTGCCCCCGTCCATCCCGCCGTCCCCGTTGCCCTCCTCCCCCCTCCAGCCCGGCGCGCTGCGGCGGCGGCCCCAGGTCCCAGCAGGTGTGGCTCCGCGGCGCACGCCGGGCAGAGACGCAGATGCGCGCGGCGCAGACCACGCCCGCCCCGGCGCGCGCATCCTGCGGCCTCGCGTCCGCCCCGCCGGCAGCCCAGCCGACTCTTTGAACCCGGGGGACAGCTCGGCAGGGAGGGTCATCGTTGCAGGAAAAGCGTTCCTAGGCGCTACTTGCTCCGGAGGGCCCACGATAGCGCGATTCCCTCGGGCCAGGCAGGGTGTCTCAGAAACGCCTTCCACGCTGGCCGCGTCCCGAGCGACCTTAGCGTCCGAACTCTTCGGCTTCAGTCGCGAGCCCGCCCAGCCCAGGTGTCGCCGATCTGGAGAAATCCTTGGGGCGTCAGAACCCTGCACGTCCCGGGAGAATTCCCAGCCTTCCCCCAGCTCGCATCTATGAACCTGGAAGGCAAGGTCATGTGTCTTCCTGCCCTGTCCCCTGTAAGCTCCACTAGGAGTTGTCTAGAGGGCGCTACCAGGGTTGTTAGTTAAGGACAAACAGAGGAACAAGGCTGAGTTCCGTTGTTTTAAATTCCTGTTGCATTTCGATTGAAAAAAATTCTTCGCAGAGTAAGAAGACTGACAGAATCATAGCTGCCAGTAATGCCAGGTATTAAAACCAAAACTAAACAAAATAGTCTGGTCACCCCTAATGATCTAATATGTAGATTAGGCACCTGGGGAGCTTTTCAAAGGTGGTGTAATGTTTCTTAAACTGGTTGAGAAGTATCTGGATAGTTCCTTTTATTATCTTGTTAAACTTAACTCTTTAGTTAAGCTCACAATTTAACACAATTACTTTAGTGCAATAAACTGATTTTCCTTATCAGATCTGTTTCAAATAGACTTGTAAGGAAGGCTTGAGTGATGCAATAGTTTTTAAGGTTAGCTGTTCCCAGTAGTGTTGAAAATGCTGTGCTTAATAACTTTTAAAAAGGTTTACTCCTGTTTGTTTACACAAATACCAACATGATGAATTTTCAGTGGAGTTTAAACTGGTTTCTCTCAATCCCATTAGATTAGTTCTGTGGCTGTGCTGGGAGGGGCAGGACACACAATTTTTAAGATCCTTAAACAAGAATTCTTATATAACACTAACTATAAAGTCCTCCATAAAACACTAACACCCTAAACACCTTAATCCATGTTCACTGCTAGAATATTTTTATTTTAAAATGAACCAAAGTGAATGGATGTATCCATATAGGCTTTTATAAATGTATATATACACACATACATATGCAAAAGATATATATGCCATTGGTTAAAGACCTGTCCAAAAGAGGAAATAATTATTAGAAAGTTAATGTGTTTACACTTGACAATTATAACTCATTTATTTGAAGTTTCAGTTGGTCACTTATTAATAACACCAATGGTTGCCAATAACAATGACCAAACGGCTATAAATTTTACTGTTGAGCCTTGGGTCCAAATTTTCAACGATAGGTAACTTTCACCAAGATTCTGTTGCTTGGTTAAACTAAAAAATGATTATCCTTCACCACAGAAATTTAATAGAATCCCAAATAACAAATTTACTAACAATTATTCATGTCAGTAAACAGAAATAGTAAATATATTCCTATGGGGTATATATTCAGAAGGAATAAATATCTGTTACGCTTACCAAAAGACTGTTCTCTGTAGAGCTCAAAAATACTATGCCATAATAAATCATTCTTATTTTAAAAAGATCTCTTGTTTATATGCCACTGCAGATTCTGATTATGCTATTATAAACAGAAAGGCAGCACCTCATTTCTTATCTTGTAAAGGAGGAAAGCCTTTTTAAAAACTTTGAAGAAGTTTCAGTAGATATGTTTAGAGTCAAACACAGCAGCACTTTATTAACAAGGACGGAGTAATATGATCACAAGGAAATACTCATACGTCTAAATTAAATATCTTGGGCAGCATAGAATGAATACTAACAAGGGTAGGCATCCCAATGTGTCTGTCTCCTAGCTGTTCAAATGTGAAAGTGGCTTCTAAGCAAGGAAAGACAAGAGCAACATTTACACCACAAATTGACTATAAAATACTTAATTACTTTGAGAAAGGTAATGAATGGTCATAATCCATAACTAGAAAGAGAAGCCATTTGAGTATCTATTAATTGGGCCAAACAGTCCTGTTGGATTTTAATACTCCCTGGTATGGAACCTGGGTACTGATTTCCTCTCTATGTAGGAAGTCAATGTTCATGTTCTTGATGAGGGCCGTTAACCTTTCTGATTCAGACAGTCCAAACCCATCTGACCTCAGAACACTGGGTCTAAGAGTCAGTTTCTTGCAACATTGATATATTTTCCTTGAGTTCTTTCATGGTGCTAAATCAGCACGTTACCATAATCTGAAAATGATATGGGGCACGAAGGAGCCATATATAAATATGGACAGTATCTCACATTCCAGTAATCACATGATGGAGATTTATGGTTAAAATTATTTAAGACATTTACTTTATTTTTCTTGTGGCCACTCAGTTAAGTGAACACCAGTGTATTAATAAGGTCCCTTTTTATCACACGATACTTCTAAGTGGATATTTTGGAATGCTCAGAAGATTCCACTTTCAGTCTCCAAAGGCTTCCTAAGACATAATTTAAAATGGGACTTGAACAGGAACAATTATTTTCAGACTCTGGTGGAAACAGTAGAAGTAGTTTCTGTTTAAATCCTGGGAAACCTTAGCTAACATGCCTTGTTTGTGAAACTGAAAAAACATCAAATCAGCGCACGAAGATAAAGGATGCAACAGATATCAAGGTAGATAAATTTATGCCCAATTATTTTCAATACTCATAACCTGTGCAAAGCTGGGTGGTACGAGTAGGCCAAATCTCACTAGGCAGAGTTTGAGGAAGATGTTTTCCTATTTGATGCACAAGAAATTATTTTATGAAAATATGGAGATGGAAGATGGAGTAGTTCTGTGCTTCTTGCTGTGTTACCTTTATTCCTTTCCTAGTGTCACCGAGACTAGTTTCAAAACAGCCTGCAACAAGAATGTTCCAATCACCAGCCACCTTTTCCACCTTTCTTCTTTTTCTGTTGCTGTTTCTTTTTTGTTGCTGGAGCCCCTGCAGGTTTCTGATGTCTTGGGGGTATGATGTTACTTGTAGAGGCAGATACTGTCGCTGCACTGCCAGGTCTTGGGGAGGTGGGTGGGCTGCTCACAGTTTTACTGGCATCCCTGAAATTGTCAGATCAGGTAAGTTTTGGTCATTCATATGTTCAACAAAGGAAAAGGCTATAAAAATGTATGTACATGGATTTTACTGATCACTCCTAACAGTCCCCCACACACTACTTCTTTTAAGGTGGGTTTCCCAACTCTCTATCCACTTCTCTTTTGAGTAAAATTTTTACTGTTTTATAATTAAAATAAAAAGTAATATATGGCACATGCAAATTTTTAGAAAGCTTAGAAAATAAAGAAAAATTTTAAAATGACATATAATCCTACCATGTAGAATTCATTAACATTTTTAGTACTTTTCTAGTCACATTATTTATTTATATCTATCTAGAATATGTATTTACATGACTAAATGTACTTAATTTCTTTCTGAAACTAGTTTTTCTTTTACTTTTTACAATACAATCAAATAGTTTATTTACAACAGAATATGATCATACCAGAAATACATTTTCTTTCCTTCACATAAGCATATTGTAAACACTTATCAAAGATGTATCATTATACTTCTCATACTTAAAATATATTAATAAATTCTCACTAATAGCCTTGAGTCGATCTCAGAAAGAAACAACTATGTTCTAAGTGACCTCGATTGTGGAGCAATGACTTACAGTTCCGATGAAGCTCCTGCAGTTGCTCCCTGGGTCCCTTTTCCAATCTGATCCTTCTTTTTACCCTTCTTTCTTCCTCGGTAGTAAGAACGTTCCCGCATTGGGAGCCATCTTTCTGGATCTGGGGTAACCTTTGGGTCGTAATTCTTAGGCAGTTTTCCTGTATAACAATTGACAAAGAAGTAAAAGATGTGTCCATAATATATTCAAGATAGTTTGTTTAAATAATGTGTACAAGCCTAGGAATAAATAACAATAAAACTGAAAGAAATCTGGTAAAGTTTTATTTGTATAATCTAGCAGGGGAAAAGGCCTTATTTCTAAGTATGACAAAAATTCAGAGGCCATGAAGGAAAAGATTTCACAGATATATTTATATAAATATTTTAAAATTTTCATTTGGTAAAAGACATATTTCTAAGAAAAATTTAAAATGTACATACTATATAATAGAGTGGATTAAAATCCTTAATATAGAAAGAATTCTTGCTAATCAATATGTAAATCACTCAAAGAAAAATAGGCACAGTTATAGTTAGAATAGGCCAGGAGAAATAAAAGTCACTAATCCTCTGAATAGTTGTTCAACCTCACTAATTAAAAATTAGAAGGGTAAAAAAATTCTATCAGACTTACAATATTAAAAGCAGTAATACCCAGTGTTGGTGAAATGGTGAGAAACACTCAAAACACAACTGGCAGAAGTATATACAGCCTTTGTGGAGAACAATTTTTTTTTAGAGATCGGGTCTATGTTGCCCAGGCTGGTCTTAAACTCCTAGCCTCAAGTGATCCTTCCACCTCAGTCTCCCAAAGTGCTGGGATTACAGATGTGAGCCACCACACCAGGCTACTTTTCTGTAGAGATTAGGTCTCCCTATTGCCTAGGCTGGTCTCCAACTCCTGGCCTCAAGCAATCCTCCTGCCTCAGCCTCTCAAAATGCTGGGATTATAGGCATGAGCCACTGCGCCCAGCTGTAGAAAAGATATTATCAATAAAATTCTGGATGTTGGAAAACAGATGGAGTGGTAATAAACTTAGCTAAGACTTGGGAAACCTGTATCCTAAGATGGCAGTGGGCAAAAATCAAGGAACAACCAGATTCATACCACAGACTCCCCAAAAACTCAGGAACAGGTAGGTGGCCCCGGGGAACACTTCTGACTAGGTGAAGCCCAAGCATGGTAATTCCACCTATTCTTGGCAGAGATTTAAAACACAGTCCAAGCCAAGCAATGCATGGTATTCCCCTGGTGAATGGTTCAGGGCTGGACACTGACCTATGCTGTCCTAACCAGATTAATGAGAACGGCTTGCCCAGTCTGGAGAGGCCCTCTTTGTCCTGTTGCATATAATGACATGTGGCCCTATTTCCAATAAATATCTTAATGACTCCAATAGGATTTATTTTTCTGGACAGAACAAAGAGATACAGATATTGGATCAACCAATCTTGATGTGCTAATGTTCCTCTAGACTGCCAGTTTTATAAATAGTAAGTTTTCTTAAGTCAGTTCAATGGAGTTTTATGGTATTTGTAGTCAAAACATTCTAATGTATAAGGGCTTACCATGTACCAGGCACCATTCTAAGAGTTTTACATGTGTCCCATTTAATCATATGAAGTATATACTATCATATTCCATTTTACAGATGAAAAACATAGGCAGGTGTGTTAAGTAACCTGTCCACAATCATACAATAAAAGAGAACTAGAGCAACAATTTGAATTTAGGCAATCAAACTTGAGAACTGCACTCCTTAAAGTAATAAAATTAAATGTTAGCTGTAGTCAAAAGTTCAGTGTTCAAAGATAAAAGAAGAGGGGACAATATATTTATACCCGAAGACTTCGCTATAGGTCTAAACTCAAGCTTTTATCTTGTAGAAAGGAATCTGAAAATTTTTTAAAAAGCCTTACCCTTCTTTTTCTTCTTCTTCTTTTTCAAATCTCCCTGTCTACAAAGAAAAGAAAAATTATTATCTTTGTGACAAAATATTTATAGAACATTAAGTATGTGCATAAGAGCGTGAGTTGGGCACTTTATCGTAAAGGTATTTAAGACTTGGTACCAGCTCATCAAAGTTAACAAACTAGTTGGGATATTAATTCAAGTTGAATTCAATTAAGCTTCAGATACTATAATTTTTGGAAGGTAAATTTAGAAAGGAGAGGCGACAACTGTTTTCAGAAAACATAAAAATTTACATTGAAAAAAATTAAGTGGCACACATTAAGTCTATATATTAATATAATAAAAAGGTAAGTAATTTGCACAAGCATGAAAATCTGCAATACTCTGGTAAGCTACCCTATGTTTGGCAAGACTTTAGAGAATAGATAAACTCTTACCCAGAAGAACATGTATAGGTAAAATGTGTGCAAATGGTAACTCTGGAAGGATATGCAAAAGAAGTCACGTTGGGTATGGTCCTGGGGAGGAGGAGGGTAGGCAGGAAGGAGGAAGACTTTTACTTACTCTATACTTTTTTACCTTTTGAACCTTGTGAGTTTATTAATTTTTTTAAATAATATTTAATATAACCTATATTATAGGTTAATAACCTATATTAAGTACACTGACAAAAAGGTACTGGGAAGGGCATACGAAACCAAGAAAACATGTTAACATAATTGTTAAGCATTTTGAAAGCTATAGTGAAAAGAGGAAGACATAAAAAAAAGTACCTCTGTATATACTCATATGTGATATAATCTCTATAAGAACTACAAAACAATGAAGTAAAAAGATGAGACAGCAACAATTTCTGCCAAAAATTCATTCTACGAGTCATACAACTGTAAAGGTTCTTTCAGGATATCCTGAAGAAAAGAAATGCAATGTACAATATCTTACTCCAGTGTTTCATCTCTTACCCAGATTTTGCAATAGTCTTCTAAATTGTCTCCCTACAAATCAACTCCTAGCCATACCTACAATTTCCCAAAGATTCTCTGCAATTTCTTCTCTGCCTTTGCTCACCCTTTGCCTACCTCATCCTCATCCTCCTCATCTTCAGGGTCAACAAAATCACCTCCTCCGTGAAGCCTTTCCTAACTTTCCATTATCCTCCGAAGAACTGACATACCCTCTAGTGTACTCCTCTATATTCTGCATAATCGTAACAGGTGTAACTTTATCACAAATACAGTTTAAATTTATTTTCTTCTGCTAGACTTAAGTTCCTTTGAAGGCAAAGACAATGGTTTATTTTTTGGTCAACACCTAGCATAAACCTATCACATCTTCAAAACAAACTAAGCCTTTGCATCCAAAAGTTAGAATAAAGAGCATAAATAATGCCTAATAAAATGCCTAATACTGTGCTGAAATTTCAAAGCTTAAAAGTTGATATGTGTATCTTAATGATTAAGGAAAAAGAGAAAACAGATTAAAGAATTAGAAAAGACTATGTATTCTTAGTAGTTAGCCAACCTTGTTTTGGTGGAGAAAAAAAATATACTGAAAATATTTAAATAGGTATTATTTAAAAATCCACTTAGAACCTGGCTGGAATTTATTTCGTTTTTGGGGTTCCTGAAATTGTAATCATATGATTAAATGGAATTTGGAACAATGTAACATCTTTGAAACTCTAATTCCTTATTAAAGTTTTTTCTAGTTATTACGATGACAATGCTTTTCATCAAATACAGAGGAGGTCCATCATATATTGATTTTTTTTTAATTTTTAAATTTTTTAAGTTAGGAAAATGTCAAAAGACATTTCAAAAAAGGAGAAAATAGTGAAAAATTATGAAAGTCACAAAACTGGGATAGTGTTTTATCTCTTCCATGCTCTATTCATTCTTAGTCAAAACTAGACTCTTAAAACATTTTACTGTAGGCCTCTGCTGTGTTTTGAAGATGGCAACATAGAACAACAAGGAAAGAATCAGAATTTGACTTCTTATAAGTAAATGAAGCTGTTTAACCTTTTCTCCAAATCAGCAAAATAAATCACCTCGATTTTGGTTCAGAAATACTAAATGATGTACTAAATATACATCAATAGCTTACAGGTAAAGTTGGGCACATCCAGCCATGGAACAGTACACATAAAAAGGATGAACTATGTCTACATTTAGTACATGGAAAGATCTCTAAGACTTACTAAATAAAAGGAAGTTGGAAAACAGTGAGCACAACAATATCTCTTCATAAAAAACAAAAAATAAACCAATCAAAGGAAATTATTTTCATTTTTTTAAGTATTCAAATCCCACTTACTATTAAATAGCTCTATGGCTCTGGGAATTTTTTTATTTTTTATTTAGGTTACATATATTGCCTTTGCCCCACCCGAGTCTAGAAGGATACACTAAATTAATACCAGAGGTTAATTTGGGGCTGGGAGAAAGGGGGAAAAGAGGACTAAGAGCTGGGTACAGCAAAAGAGAACGAAAAGAGACAAAGGGGACTAAAAGTTTATTCATATGGAATTTTTGTAAGAATGTATTTTTAATTTTTTTATATAATTTAAAATCAGCATTAGAAAGGGAAATCAGTGTATCGAAAAGAAACCTGCACTCCCATGTTTACCGCAGCACTATTCACAATAGCCAATATTTGGAGTCAACCTAAGTGACCATCAATGGATGAATGGATAAAGAAATTGTGGCAGGCTAGGTGCTGTGGCTCACACCTGTAATCCTAGCATTCTGGGAGGCCGAGGTGGGAGGATCACTTGAGGTCAGGAGCTCAACACCAGCCTGAGCAAGAGCGAGACCCTCATCTCTACTAAAAATGGAAAAAATGAGCTGGGCATGGTGGCGCATGCCTGTAGTCCCAGCTACTCAGGAGGCTGAGGCAGGAGGATTGCTTGAGCCCAGGAGTTCAAGGTTGCAGTGAGCTATGATCATAACACTGTAGTCTAGCCAGGGTGATGGAGTGAGACTCTGTCTCAAACAAAGGAAAGGAGAAAGAAATTGTGGTACATATATACAATGGAATATTATATAGCCATAAAAAAGAATGAAATTCTGCCATTTGCAACAACATGGATGCAAGTGGAGAACATTATGTTAAGTGAAATAAGCCAAGCACAATAAGACAAATTTCAAATGTTCTCACTCATATATGGGAACTAAATATTAAAATAATTGATCTTATGGAGACAGAGAGTAGAAATGATACTTACCAGAGGCTGAGAAGGGTAGTGGGGAGGGGAGTAAAGTGGGGATAGTTAATGGGTACAAAAATATAGTTAGAGAGAATGAACAATACTTCACAGCACAACAAAGTGACTATAATCAATAGTAAGTTAGGGTATACTTGGAAATAACTAAAAGAGTAGAACTGGAATGTTCCTAACATAAAGAAATGATAAATGCCTGAGGTGATGGATACCCCAATTACCCCGATTTGATTAATACACATTGTATGCCTGTATCACAACATCACATGTACCCTATAAATATATACAACTATTGTGTACCCATAATAATTAAGAATAAAAAATTAAGGCTGGCACAGTGGCTCACACCTGTAATCTTAGCACTCTGGGAGGCTGAGGCAGAAGGACTGCTTGAGCTCAGGCATTCGAGACCAGCCTGAGGAAGAGTGAGACCCCGTCTCTGCTAAAAATAGAAAAATTAGCTGGGCGTCGTGGCGGGCACCCAGCTACTCGGGAGGTTGAGGCAAGAAGATAGCTTGAGCCCAGGAGTTTCAGGTTGCAGTGAGCTATGATGATATACCACTGCACTCTACCCAGGGCGACAGAGTAAGACTCTATGTCTCAAAAAAAGAAAAAATAAATAAAAATAAAGCATTAAGATAAATAAATAAATAAAATCAGCATTAGAGAATATTACATGAAAAACATTACCCTTGCTCCTTTGGTTGACTATCTCCGGTAACTTTTCCACCCTTCTTCCGAATGTATGTAGCACCAGGAGAATTTTCAAGAGCCTCAACATCTACTTTTAGAGACATACTATCCGACGAGGGCAAGTGTTTACTAAGACTGGGATAGAACAGGAGTTCAGGAATGATACACACACACGCACACATTTTTATATATATATGTGCGCCAGTATATCTATGCCAACAGAAAGACACCGTGTTTTCTTGATCCCCTTCAACAAAAGCAAGAAATGTTCTTAAATCTTCTATAGAATAACAAATCACCAAGTCGTATCAATTATACAGCATGTACAGTATTCTGAAAGGAGAACGTGAGGAGTCATAATCTAATCATCTATTCCTTAACTCAGTGATGTAGTTCAAGGTGGTGGCTTAATAAAGACTCCATTCCAAAACAACTATCAAGCTTGTGAAACAGGCTTGCTCACTGCAAAGGCTTTTTTTTTTTTTTTTCTGACTGCAAAGGCTTTGATTTGTGACTGCTTAGCATCTACCACCTCATCTCAGTTTTCAGAACACACCCTGATCAGAGTAGCACATCTGATCCAAGCTCAATCAGAGAACTGACTCCTCTTGTCAACAGTAACTGTTTGAGATGGGCACATGACCTAAATAGTTTAACCACAGTAATATTTCAGAATCATGCACAATTACCCACACAAAATATGCTTTTTTCCTTTTCTTTTTTGCTGTTGTTGCTCAACTTGAACCTGCAGTAATACAGGCTGTATCCTATTGACATCATTTTTACTTCTCAAACTAAACCCCAAGTTGGATCTACTGTTGCATTTTTCAAGCACACTGATCAATACATTTTTATTTTTGCTTTTACTATTAAAAGTGAGTTTTGCTTGTTAGTTGAAATTTAAAAAAAAAGCTCTGGTCAAAACATAGGTACTGGGAGAGCTCTATTGTGCTTTTGGGGAACTGTCTGGAACAACAATCAAAAGGATACGCTTTGGCTTTCTCTGGATCTACAAGTGAGTAAGCAGAAATAAGCTGCGCCAGGGTATGAATGTCTTTTGGATTTTGTCTAAAAGAAGAAATAAGAAAGTTACTGAACAGTTTAGAAAACTGGAAAAAGTAACATGAACAAGTAAAATAATGCCTTTATATTAAGTAGCAGCAATAAAACAAATACATCTCCACCTTTCAGAACTTACTTCCACAGCTGTTCTAGGTCACTAATTGCCTCCTTCTTCCGCCCATATTTGAGTTTAAAGTTTGCAGCTTCTCTTATCAAGGATAAATGAGCAGGAGATTTGGGCTACAGTTTCAATAAAAAGAAAAAAAAAAAGTTTTAAGTTAAATATTTAGCAAGTCAGTAAAGTTATATTCATTAGATCTTTAAAAAACCGGACCTATCCATTAAATTCCTCATCTTAAATGCCTAGAACAAAATCACTCACACATATATAGGGAGGTAGGTAGACAAATAGTATAACTAATCACCGATTTAGGAATTTGGAATACAACCCAGCTCTACCTAGGTTGTCTACAACTGGAAACACTTCCTTATAATCAAATTTTAAAGATATGCCACCAACAGTTATTCGAACATCAACTTAAGATAATACTTCCGAGAACACTGATGCCCCTTCCAATGCTAATAGTGCTAACAGTATAAATGCCACCTATGTGTATGCGTATTTGTAAGTTGAATACTGCCTATGCAGAGATCCACACTGGAAAAAGTGAAGATGTTCCTATAAAATAGAGACATGATAAACAATTACTCCATGTACTACTATTCCACTAACTATTACCACCCATGGGCTTTGCAGCCATTTAAGATGAGCCCTAATACATGCAATCATGTATTATACCATTACCATTCTTACTTCTTGAGATTACACATACAGATGCCCTGTAAACACATAATAAAGAAGCTTTTTCCTATTTTCCCACTATTCCTCATTTCTAATAACTTTATTTGAATGCAGTATGATGAAAAAGATGAATTTATAGTCTAATAGCATTCCATTTTTAAAATAGTGACTTGCAATTTGTCAGTTATCCTAAATTTTGAGTTGACTGCTGCAGCTTTTTATTTTTATGTAAAAACATTCCCTCATAACATTTTACTGCATTTATTTACCTGATGGTTTTGATACCACTGGATAGCTTGTGTGAAGACCTCAATGGCGCTATCAATATCTTCCTCATGGCTGTACATAGTCACTAATGCAGACACCTATCCAGCCAAAGATATAAACTCATGAATAAAATTTCTCCACTCTCAGAATACAATTTTTGAAAATGAAAAACACTGAAGAAATAGCAGATAATGGCTGCTAGGCTCTCTGCCAATACCTAATTTATCACAAAAATTACTCTATTTAGAGAGCATAACAACTTTATTCCTAGAAGCACCATGAACAACAGTGTTTTCCAAATATGAAGATAGTTATCTGTAAAATATACCTTTCTCTAAAGCAGTGCCAGTTCACAAATGGTTTGGTAAGTACAGAAGTTGAGAATAAGTGCTTAGAAATGTTTATACAACAAGACATTGCTGAACATACAAGTATATGATCAGTGAAGTATACAGCAGGATGGCTGAACTCCCACGTGTCACATGCGGCCTGAGTTGCATAAAGCCAGTAAAACGGTTGCCTAGTGTGGCTGAGGAACAGCAAGGAGGCCGACACAGCTGGAGTGGAGGCGGGAGAAGGATGAGGCGCAACAGGAGATAAGGACAGAAAGGAGACAGACAAAAAGCTGGATCTTTAAGAAAAATTAGTAAAACTGATAAATCTCTGGCCAGACTGATCAAAAAAATAAAAGAAGACATGAATAATCAATACCAGAAACCAGAGAAGTTCTACAGATATTAAAAGGATAATAAGGAAATATTATGAACAACTTTATGCCAATAAATTCAACAACCTAGATGAAACGCATAAACTCCCCAAAAGGTAAAAGAAGGCCAGATAGTAAATATTAAAAACATCTTATTTTTAGCTATATGTTGTATTTGATTCTGAGGTAAAGTAATTGTAGTATAATCCTTAAAATGTGAATCTTCAAGAGAAAGCACTACCATGTTTATTACACATTTACTGAATGCCAACTGCAAACAACTATGTTAGAGGACACAAACAAGAATAAAGCAGTCCCTGTTCAATTGATGCACATATAACCACTAAAGAATTAGTTTATACTATGAAATAGATGCTTCCACAGCTATATCAGTGATCTAAACCTGTGATATTTGAATAATCAGACAACTAAAAACTAAATTTGTTGGCCACTATTACTAAATTACTTTAACTCCAAGAAATCACACTGATGACATGATAAAACAGATTAGGCTAAGAAATTCCCGTACGGGTCTGAGATTATTTGAGGCTTTCACTGACAAATAGTGCCCAGCACATTTGACTAATAAACCAATACAAAGCAGAACACAGAATGAAATGAAATTTATACCAGATAACTGTTATTAACTACTATTCTTATCTTATGAATATATAAGGAAATAAGTAGCAATTAAAGTGAATACAAAGGAACACTAGACATACAAATGAATTATCAATTCCACACTTTTCAGGCTTACAATGTTTTAGTTATAAACTCACCATGCCTGGTTTATGCTTTAACTCCTCTATGCTTCTCAATATTAGACATGCTTTAGAAATATTACCTTAAGAGATTAAAAACAAAATCACCATCACACTGATGAAAGCATAATATGAAAAAAAAAAAAAATACAAGAAATTTTACTTCATCCCACCATTTTTCCTTAGGAAAGCAATCATGAGTCATATTTTCTAGCATTTCTAAATACATAAGCTTTGGAGTCTTGGGGATAGTGCACTCTATTCATTTTACAGATAAGGAAATGAGTTCTAAAGAAATAATATACCTTGCTTAAGCTCACAAAGAAAGTTAACTGGCAGAGCTGCTACCAGAAAAGAAGTCTCCCAACTCTCAGTCTGTCAAGTTCTATTTCTTCTTTTTCGGACTGTAACTTCAAGGTGGGGGGCCTTCCCTAAAGGCCTTGAAATATGTTACTGTAGACATGAGTGCAATGGAAAATTTCCTATGGTGTTAAAATTCTGATTTTCCACTCACTGCAAACCTCAGAAACTTAAACTTTCCAGTCATTAAAAACAAAAAAAACCCCATGACAGACTCTCAGTAATTTCAGGATGACAGGTAATCCTTGTAAAAATAAACCCCAATGAGGAAAGACATAAAGGAGGGCAAGGAAAAGAAGAAAGAGGGGTGAGGAGAATGAAATGAGACAAAGGAGGAAAACAAAGAAATGTGAGAACCAGGTAACAAGGAGATCAGCAGTTTCTCAACCCTCTTTTCATTATTGTCCTACTAAGAGGCCTTTTAAGACATTTTTTTTTTCTTTTTTTCTTTTTTTTGAGACAGAGTCTCACTCTTTTTGCCAGGGCTAGAGTGAGTGCCGTGGCGTCAGCCTAGCTCACAGCAACCTCAAACTCCCAGGCTCAAGCGATCCTCCTGCCTCAGCCTCCTGAGTAGCTGGGACTACAGGCATGCACCACCATGCCCGGCTAATTTTTTCTTCTATATATTTTTAGTTGTCTGATTAATTTCTTTCTATTTTTAGTAGAGACGGGGTCTCGCTCTTGCTCAGGCTGGTCTCGAACTCCTGAGCTCAGGAGGATCCGCCCGCCTCGGCCTCCCAGAGTGCTAGGATTACAGGCGTGAGCCACCGCGCCCGGCCCTTAAGACATTTTTTTTCTAATTGCCAACTCCTCTCCCCCCAAGCCATGAGATTTATTTCAGCCATTGAATATCTAACATTTTTTTTGACCTATTATTGCCACCTTTGAGAATGCATGCTCTATACCAGAGCTGTCTGAACTTTCTGTGATGATGGAAATGTCCTATATCTTCGTTGTCCAATACAGTAGCCACTAGCTGTATGTGGCTACTAAGCTTCTCAAGTGTGGCTAGAGCAACTGAGGAATTGAATTTTAAATTTTTTTTTTGAGACAGTCATACTCTATTGCCCAGGCTAGAGAGAAATGGCATCATCACAGCTCACTACAACCTCAAACTCCTGGGCTCAAGTGATCCTCCTGCCTCAGCCTCCCGAGTAGCTGAGACTACAGGCACAGGCCTGTAGCTAGGCCACTGTGCCTAGCTAATTTTTCTATTTTTAGTAGAGACGGGATTTTGCTCTTGCTCAGGCTGGTCTTGAATTCCTGACCTCAAGCAATCCTCTGGCCTCGGCCTCCCAGAGTGCTAGGATTACAAGCATGAGCCACTGTGCCCGGTCTGAATTTTAAATTCCATTAATTTAAACTTCTTTTGGAGACAAGTTCTCACTTTGTTGCCCAGGCTGGAGTGCAGTGGCATGATCATAGCTCACTACTGCCTTGAACTCCTGGGCTCAAGCTATTCTCCCACCTCAACCTCCCAAGTAGCTGGGACTACAGGTACACATCACCACATCCAGCTCATTTTTTTTTTTTTTCTTTGTAGAGATGGGGTCTTGCTGTGTTGCCTAGGGGGTCTTAACAGGCTTGCCTTGAACGCCCAACCTCAAGCAATCCTCCTGCCTCAGCCTCCCAAAGTGCTGGGATTACAGGTGTGAGCCACTGCACCCAGCCTAATCAATTTAAACTTAAAATAGCTACATGTGACTTGTGGTTACCATACTGAGCAACACAGCTCTAGATAATCACTCAAGGTTGGTTCAAAATCACAGACAAAAGAACTGGCAGTTTTCTTTAAGATTCAAACACATCAGTTCTCATTAAATTCTATTACCTTCCCGCAACCTGAAAAATAAATAGGTGGCAAAGTATAGATGAAGTAAGACAAAGGGCCAAGATAAGACATTCTGAAATATTCACAAGTGGCTGACGCCAGAAAATAAAAAGAAAAAAAGACATTCTCAAAGGATGCAAAGTCACCCCTTTCTTATTTCATGCAAATATGACCAAGTGATAGACATAAGCATTTCTACATGTGACATACTCAGGAAATTTGAGTAGTAGGGTCTTTTTTAACAGAGGAATCCTTTGCTTATACTGACTTTCAAGGCATAGAATGAGAAATACTCTAACAATTTAGGAATAACCCAAGAAAAGGGCCAACTACTCACTACTAAATCTGCTGGAGATCATACAATATAGCTTCATGTATGAAACATTAATTATTATGCTTTAGCATTACACAAAAAATTTAAAAATCACTGTTTACCACTTCAGAATCATTCCAATCATGTTTCCATTAAAGTGATATCTTAACCATGATGAAAATCATCATTAATACCTTGAGAAATTTTCAACTGTGCCATGGTCAGCTTAATTTCAGCTGCATTCTCTGGATGCTGCTCTGAAAATTCCTAAAATGTTTTCAGTTGGGGGGGAAAAATCACATTTAATTTACATAACTAACTGTACACATTACAATTACTTAACTACATAAAACTTAAAAACCAGGTTTAAAATATTAAACTTGTGGTTTCAGGTCAAAACCTTAACTTGAGGAAAATTTTATTAAACACCCACTTTGCTTTAAAGGTATGCTCTGAAAGTAAATGCAATAATGTCAAGTTTCCCAGAAGTCACTAACAGAGAAATACATTGTCCTTAGCCATCTGTGGGGTACTAGCTCCAGAAACCCCTCCCAGATCAAAATGCTCAAGTCCCTTACATAAAATGTTGTAGTATTTGCATATAACCTACACACATAGTCCATATACTTTAAATCTCTTTATCACTTATAATACCGAATACAGTGTAAATGCTGTGTAAATAGTTGTCGTATTGTACAGGGAATGATAACAAAAAAAAGGCCTGTATATGTTCAGTACAGATGTACCATGCATTTTTCCCCTGAATATTTTTGATCTATGGTTGGCTGAATCCTTGGATGCAAAACCTGTGGATGCAGAAAGCCAACTGTAATAAAGATTACCAAATACATTTTTTTTTTAAAGATGACACTCGAATGGTGCTTCCTTACTGAAGGTCCCTGCTAGGCCACTTTGCCTCTCAGGATGGTCCTAATTTTACCCAGTCCAATTTTCCAAGGTAGTCTGCACTCAGAAAATTCAAACATGTAACAGAATACCCGATTTGGACTGATAAAAACAAAGTCAGTATCTCTGTAATTGTTTGAGGTTTTGGAGTGGGACTCACTGGAGATCAGATTATTGAAAAAGGGGTTAAGTATGTCCTAGTGTTATAAACCTAAAACAAATCCCTAACTCACATTAAATAGATCTCCAAATTAAAAAGCATTCTTCAAGGTTTATGACAAATATTTGTATTATGTAAATTTATATAAAACAAAGCTGTAACCTAAGAATTAACAAAAGTGACACTGGAATTTGTCTAGTAGTACATTATCTATTAGTTTTCCCATCAAATTTACATGCTTGTAGGTTACTACAGCATAATGAAAATGAAACAAGACTGCAAATACCTGACACCTCATTCAAGTAATTCCTTTACCTGAAGCAGCTCTATTGCTTTTGTGTGCTGCTTTTCACGGCAGAACTGGGCAGCTTGGATTAACACAGGCAGGAGATGCTCAGGACTTTGGGACTGCAGACTGGCAGATATTTTGCGGCATTGTTCTGCCTAGAGGACACACCCCACACCCCAACAAAAATAAGCTGGTTAATGAAATTAAATACTAAATGGAAAGAAGTATGGAAAAATCAGTTAAAACAAAATAGTAAGTGAAGAATTGCCTAGGGCAAGAGAATCTGTTTAAAGTATCTATTTTCAACCTTTTCCTACAAGAAAATGATTTCCATTTACTAATTTAATCTAAGTTCTAAACACCTTTAGTAAAGGACAAGTTGTAAACATTCACTTGGATGCTTAAATTCCAGAATTGTTTAAAAAAAAAAAACACACATCAAGTATAAGCATTTGTTTCAAAAATAACAAAATGCATATTTCTTGCTAAAGTATTGAGAATAACTACTCAATTCTAAATAATAAATTAACATTACTGCCTCTCACTCTCCCACTAAAAACTGCTCTAAAAGACTATGCAATCAGAATTTAATTAGAATACATATTAGAGTTAGAATTGACCTCCTTATCATTTATAATTTCATGTGACTATACACAGCTAAAATGAAAGATGGATTTTAAATTTATAATCATGGTTGGTATCTTTAATGACTCCATCTTAATTCAGACAGATTAGAAATAAGGTAATGAGAAAATCATCACTTTTAAAGGTGTGAATTCTGTTTTCTTCCTCTTAAAAGCCATCACTCCACACCCTTACAAAGAATTGGGCAAATTACTTGTCTAATAAACAAAACCTATGATATATGATATTCTGAAGAAGGAAAAAATATATTTATGAGTTTAAGACAAAATATAAACCAAAACTATACAGACATTGGACTAATACACCTATTATTCCTCATATATCATATTACAACAAAAGGTTTAGTCAGGACACCAGAGGTCTATTACCTACCTGGTTTGTGTACATCGCAAGTAAAGCTTTGTTAAATTCTATAGCTTGAAGTTGTTTCTTGGAAAGCTTAAATTCTACTCCTTCTGCATTGGTTAATTTCACCTTCTTCTTGGAGTCAAAGACATTTTGGTCCTGACAAAGAAAAGTTCATCCACCATTAACAGAATCTCAGATTTCAATATTTTTAACATTTCAAGGCTTTATTCCTCTTTCATTTAGTTATTTTATATAAACACAACAAGAGAGCTTGAATATATCTACCTGATTAGGGTGCCTAAGCTAGTAAGATGCATATAAATGTCTTGGGTTCTCGGTTCATAGAAGTACACAAAACCTCTGCGACTCAAATCTACCAGTGTATGTATACCTATCCCACAATCTAGCCCCACTCTTTTTAGAGCCTTCTTAAAGGAGGCTTCCTACTTAAGGTATGAAAAGGCTTAATAAGTGAGCTGCTTTTTAAGGAAGGCATATACGATTTTTATCTTTTCACTATTAACTGCTTGTTTTGAGCTTTTTTTTTTTTTTTTTTGAGACAGAGTCTCACCCTGTTGCCCAGGCTGGAGTGCTGTGGCATCAGCCTAACTCACAGCAACCTCAAACTCCTGGGCTCAAGCGATCCTCCTGCCTCAGCCTCCCGAATAGTTGGGACTACAGGCATGCGCCACCATGCCCAGCTAATTTTTTTTCTATATATATATTTTAATTGTCCAGCTAATTTCTTTCTATTTTTAGTAGAGATGGGGTCTCATTCTTGCTCAGGCTGGTCTTGAACTCCTGAGCTCAAATGATCCACCTGCCTCGGACTCCCAGAGTGCTAGGATTACAGGTGTGAGCCACTGTGCCCTGCCTGTTTTGAGCTTTTTGAAGGAAAAAAATAGGGATAACACAAATCTTACAGTATATTAGGACTACAAAGATACCCAATTTTGCATTTTCTACAAGCCATGCCCCCTAGAATTTAGATGATAAATGAGGGAAGTAACTCACTCCTCTTTGATTTCAGGTATACCTCAGATATATTTCAGGTTCAGTTCTAGACCACCACAATAAAGCAAATATTGCAATAAAGTAAGTCATACAATTTTTTGGGTTTCCCAGTGCACATAAAAGTTATGTTTACACTTTACTGCAGTCTATTAAGTGCGCAACAGCATTATGTTTAAAAAATGTATATACCTTAATTTAAAAATACCTTATTGCTAAAATATGCTGACACAAAGACACCAAATGAGCACATGCTATTTGGGAAAACGGTGCCAACAGACACGCTCAATGTGGGGTTGCCACAAACCTTCAATAGCGCAAAAAACACACTACCTGCAAAGTGCACTTAAGTGAAACTCAATAAAGCAAGGTATGCCTACAGTCACTATTTAAGCAAATCATTAAACAAACCTCAGAAATACATCCACACCACTTCTAAACTCTTTTTTAGCAGAAAATATTTACGTAACATATCTATTGTTTTAGGAAACTAAGGCCCTTCTCAACTAACCAGAAGCACAAAGATGCTCAATTTCAATTTCTGTGTGGGGCAAACAGCATTATCTGCCTAAAGAAAGTCTTACTAAGAATTATAGAAAGTCATATATCTCTCAAGAAAGAAAGACAACTTAGACACACTGATTGCATCCTAAGAAGGACAAACTGAGCATCTGAGTGTCTACTATGTTCACAGTATTCTAGCTTTCCAAAACAATATATTTACTTGCAAATACATGATACCATCGTGCTTTTTAAACAAGGTCTTCTACCAGCTTAAAGACTAAACGGAAGCAAAGAAGAGATCTAAAATAAATTCTACTTTTTCTGAGTGTTGAGCTCAAAACCAATTTGAAACTATTTTAATATACAGCAAGAAACCACCTTTCATATAAATCAATCCTAAAGAAATTGTATTTTCTAGTTGGTTCTCCTGTGTATTTTAATACTTCATCATGCATGCCACTGCCAGACTTCTCTTAAACTCTGTCATGGCATTTCATTACTCAAAAACTTGCTGGGCCCAGTGGCTCATGCCTGTAATTCCAGCACTTTGGGAGGCTGAGGCAGGAGGATCGCATGAGTCAGAAATAAATACCTGCTGACTGACGGAAGTTTAGTGTATAAATTATATTCAGATTGAGATATTCAGTATCTCACATACTCTCTTCCCTACAATTACACATGTCAGATAAGAAGAATTTGCCCGGATAAGCATTTCAAAATTCAAAAACGTAGGTAGGTACACATTGCTGCCAAGATTCAAATGCCAACACCAGCATTTGGAAACCTAAACCACACCAATGGCCTGCAACATCCCACAATTACTATTGCCGTTATCCTACATCTGGCAGCTCTCTACATTTCTGCTCTAGGTCCTCCTAGAGGACCTTATATCCTCCTTATATCCTTATAAGTATCACAAAGAAGTGGAAAGGGCAAGCTTTGCAGTTAGAAACTGGAATCTGAATCCAAGTTCTACCTCTTACCGGCTATGACCTTATACAAATTATGTAACTCCTTTCAGCCTGAGATTAAACTCATGTAAATTGGAGACAGGACTACCATCTAAAAAGATTATTGTGAGGAAGAAATAAGATGTCATGTGTCATATCAAGAGAAATCAAATATTACTTTTATTTTCTGTTTACTTGGATCTCAAATCTGAACTTGAAATGTTTTCCCATTAAAAGTATTCTAAATAGTGCTTAATTAGATTAGCACAGTACCCTAAATTAAGACTGGCTACATACACACTTATAATATTTTACATGGGGTGGAAGAGAAAGAATACTTGTCCATATCCCCTAAAAAAAACCTCGAGAAAAAAATTATATAAAGAAAACCTGCAGACTAAGTAGATAAAGAAATCACGTATAACGTGTACGTGCTTAAAGTTTAAAAGTCCCAACAATTTACATCTCTAACAGAGATTTTCCATATTATTATAAACTGGGAAAAGGGGAAGATTTTAAAGTCCATGGTTTTCAACTACAAAAGTTTTATTACTTGAATATGTCTTGCAGAATCATCTTCATTATGAGAATTAAATAATACTCTCCATTTCATTACGATTTTGCTACAACTGGACTTTTTATGTCATGTTAAAAAGAACACTTATCCTATCCTAGAACAGAGCTGGGGTAATCAACTTTCAGGGTAAGATATGCGTATAGGAAAGCCATGAATATTCCATACCTTGTTAATGGTAATGATGTTATTTGCAATTACAGCTAGTAATCCCACATCTGTCGGCCTGTGTACAAAAAGCAACAGTCAAAACCAAACAAACCTTTAAAAAGAAACCCCATCCCCTATAAAAGACATTTCCTTTTAAAAACTCACTTACTTTAGTTTTATTATCTGATTGTAAAGTTGCAAAGCTTCCTCTGTACGACCCTGAAGCTGCAGAATATAGGCCATCTGACCATGAATGATGGCCAGTTCTGCCTGTGGGTCTTCCTCAGTCCCATCCTAAACAAAAGAAACACTTTTTTTTCCTATAAACTTTCCAAACTGACCTACATATTTACCAAACGATCCAAACATTCAAAAGATATACAATCCTAAAAAAAACATAATAATTTCAGGAATTTTCCCTTAGAGTCAGTTCTTTGAAATTTAGGAATTGCCACCAAAAGAGAGAAGTTTAAGTGAAAATGACAAAACAATCTTGGAAGAACATGGCAACAAGCTCAGAAATACCACTTATTAGTCATTATTATCCTCTAAAACCCAAGAATAAAAAAAAAAATGTACAAAACCGGTATGCAGATTTTCTTCCAATGATAACTCTAAATTCTGGAAACAATTTTCTCATAAAAACACCTTTAAAAAATGCTTTTCTCTCTATTCTACCATAATGCCAATACAAAGATTACAAAGTTCTCTTTAACACTGTTCAAAAAACTTCAAAAAGTTGGAACTAATTCTGTACTTAAAGTAATTCTGTAATTGAACTAATTCTGTAATTAAAGTAGTAGCTCCAGATTAATCCACATTCTTCTTTTCTTCTGGAAAGGTTAATTGGATGCTCAGGTACAATGACCACTCAAGACTAGGAGGCTACTCTCTAGTACTCAGCACTCCTGCTCTTACCTGGTGAGTTTATGCTGACCAGAAGTCAGATATATTGTTTCCAAAACCATTATGCCAGTTGTATTTGATGAGGAAATGATAAAATTTAACTATTAAAGTAAGAACTATGGATGTGAAAAGAGGCTTGTTTGAATGTAAATCATGTTGAATGCCCAGAAAGATTTGATAGTTAAGTTCCTAAAGAAAATTACTGTCTAATTAGTTGTGAACGAAAAAACAGCAAGAGATTGGTAAAAAAGTTATCTATAAGGACTCTTTAACAAAACTGCTTACCAACTGTCTTTAAGATATTGCTGCACTTTTAAAAAAACAAAAGTGGAATGTTGGATTATGTGTGCATTATGTAAGAAATATGCATGGAATTCCAATGAGCAAGACTGTACTCCAAGACCTTAGTGTCAGCCCTACATCCTAAAACAGGAGAATTTATACTACATAAATTTAAAACCAAAAGCTTAAAGTAGGCAAACATTTTCGTATTGTGATTTCTCACCCTAATAGACTTCATCAAATCACTGATCAAGAGAGAGGTTTCTAATGTGATTCCTATTTAATGAATCACCACCTATTACAAAAAGTCAATAAATACTACAACAAAGCTTCTTACTCAGGTACATTAGTCAGAAGTGTAAAATTTGGGTTTAACAATGGCAGAATACTTACAGAGTCTTCTGATAATGAACGGCGGCAAAGATCTAAAAGAGAAAAAAAACTGTTATGAAAGTAGTATTTCTCAGTAAATGCCATTTCTTTCACCATTCCAAAGAGCAAGAACTAACTTCCTGGGCAGAAGATTCCAAGGTAATCATAATAACAAGAAAACTTGAAATTTACATTAGCATCAAATATACATACAAATATTATCAGTCTCTGATTATTCTAGATCTTTGGCATTTCTCTTTCATTTGTAGTCTCCATGCTAAAACTTTTTAAAAGGCATTTAAAAAAAATAAATGTAATAAACGTTGATTGCAAAAATTCAATTATAGAAAAGTATAAAAACATATAATCTTACCATCCAGAGATAAACATTGCTAGCATTTCAGTTAGTTTTTTATGTAAATACACAGCTGCATTTAAAAATGAAAGTGGGACT
This sequence comes from Indri indri, assembly GCA_004363605.1. NCBI lineage: Eukaryota > Metazoa > Chordata > Mammalia > Primates > Indriidae > Indri > Indri indri. Next base: position 5,554 of record RJWJ010020274.1, on the reverse strand, counting down.
TTGTACACACTATTTTGAAACATCCCTGTGCCCACTTAATATACTGTGGACATCTTTATGTTACAACAAATATAGATCTACGTTACTGTACTATTTTTTATGTTATTGGTTTTAATGACTGCATAGTTATCTACTTTGCGATTATAATAAAATTTAGCCAATTCTTTAACAGCACAGAAACTCATGCTGTTCCTAAATTTTTGTTCTTATGAATAGCCCTTCAATTAACTTTCATGCAGATACATATGTGAATCTATCTAAATATTCCCTTAAAATAAATTTCTAGAAATGGGATTACTGGATCAAAGGGCAGGTAAGTTTTAAAATCTGCTACATATCACCAAGCCTCTCACTGCAAAGTCTGTACTACTTTTATACTCAAATCTGTAATGTATGAGAATGTTCTTCACTGGATATGATGAAGAAATTATAGCAATTTTTTTTTTTTTTTTTTTGACAGGTTCTACTCTGTTGCCCAGGCTAGAGTGCAGTGGCATCATCATAGCTCACTGCAACCTCAAACTCCCGGGCTCAAGCAATCCTCCTGCCTCAGTCTCCCTAGTACCTTGGACTACAGGTGTACATCACCATGCCAGCTAATTTTTTAAAAAAATTTTGTAGAGACAGGGTTTCACTATGTTGCTCAGACTGGTCTCAAACTTCTGGCCTCAAGCAATCCTCCTGCCTCAACCTCCCAAAGTGCCAGGCGTGAGTCATTGCACTTGGCTGAAATCACAATTCTTAAACAGATTTTTCCTCTCATGATGCTCTTTAATCTTTACTCTTTTTTTTACCTTCAATATTTAACAGTAAAATAGACCGTGTTTCACCTTTTTTTCCTCCTCATCATTCACTGCAGTCCCTACAACATTGCTTTTACAGCTTCCAGGGAAAATGTACACACACAAAAAGACTAAATGTTTCAGGAGTTAAGATCAGACATAAGTTGTCAAATAAATTAATTTCCTTTTTTCTTAATTAAAATCTTAAAAGCATGTAAATATTATATACAGAAACATACTAAGAAGTTAAGATGTTTGAATGGCTACCTATCTATACATAAATGTAGTCTGTGATGGGCATACCATATTACTTGAGTACCTGTTTAACCAATATTTACTGAATGTTTATATTATATGCCATGTACTATTGCAAATGCTTGATGTTAATTAACTCAATTTACATTTAACATTCATAGTAATTACAAAACTCAAAAACCTACTCATCAAAAATTAAACTTTAAGGTCTGGTATGGTTGAAAATGGACAAATGAACTGGCTTAGGGATCAGACAAAAATATAGGACAGATATGGTCAAAAAGAGAAAGAGTAGGTGAACTTTGAGAAATTCTCACTGCACCTATAACTTGCATTTAATAATTTCATAAAAGTCAAATGCAATTTTTAAAGATACTCTGCCAAGTTACATGCACATTATATTTGTTATAGTTACATCACAAATAATTTTAACAAACTTCCAACCTTCAGCTTTCTGCAGGATTTTCATTGCCTGGTTGAGCTGGCCTTGTCCTATCAGTGCACAGGCAGCATTGTAGCACAGTTCATGTGTGCCTTCTTGGAGGCCCAAGTTCTCCTAGGACAGAGCAAAATAACAGTCAAACACTAGACATGAATATTATTTCATGGCTATATTGGTACAAAAGGATACTCACTGGAACCACTTTTTCCCAATTGCTTTGAGCTGCAACAACTGCTGAAAGGTTTGTTTTCCTCTCCTCATCATAATCATCTTGGGAGTTTCGGACAAGATCTCTATACACTGCTAAACACTCATCATAGCGTTCCAAACGGTATAACTGAAGGACGAATAGCACGTAAAAAATCAGAAACAAATATAGTATTATCTCTCTAACACCTTAAAAGCCCTTTTGGAACCACTAAGTAGGAATCTTAATACAGCATAACATGGACAATCGTTTATTTTTTATAATTTTTTTTGAGACAGGGTCTTGCTCTGTTGCCCAGGCTGGAGTGCAGTGGCACAATCATAGCTCACTGCAGCCTCAAACTCCCAGTATCAAGTGATCCTCCTGCCTCAGCCTCCCAAGTAGCTGGGACTATAGGTATGCACTGCCATGCCTGGCTAATTTTTTTATTTTTTGGCACAGACAGATCTTGCTATGTTGCCCAAATTGGTCTTGAACTCCTGGTCTCAAACAATCCTCCTGCCTCAGCCTCCCAAAGTGCTTAGATTACAGGTATGAGCCACCATGCCTAGCCTATAATTTTTAAATTAGTTTTGTGATACTTTGAAAAAGTTACCTGCAATGAATCTTTACTAAATTGCAGATTTGTAGGCATGATTCAGTTTAGAAAAGTCATTTTCTTTAAAGGGTTGTAAAAGGTAAACTTTCTATAGAATTCAACGCTGTTACCTAAATCTGAATTGAAATGGAAAAATTTTTCCACAACACAAAATGATCAGTAAGCCCCAGTAAACATAAATAAAATGTTAGCAAAGACTTATTTCCTATGAATTCACTAAATATAATCTTCATTTTATCTTTTTCGGAAACCAGCTATCGTATAGTATAGCCTCAAGTAGACACAACATAATTCCTGCTTATTTCATTCAAGCTGTCCTCAAGGAACAATAACTCCCCCTCTAGGTCAATTAGTCCACTAAGCATGACACAGACTGGTGCTCTTCATCAACCTAAAAATGCTGGGGTTTACCCTAAACTTACCCAGTTCACCTTAATAGTTCTTTACAGACCTACGATCCATGCATTCACCCAAATCTTTCTTCAATCCATTAGTACCATGAAACTTATACTACCTCTTGGGAACAATACGTTCCATACATTATTTGCCCCACACTGACGTTTTAAAAATCTTTAAGAGGGTTTTGTTAGTTCTGATATACACATGTCTGTCCTCTCCTCATTAGTCGTCCTATTTTACATTAGGCTTTATTTTATGGTCTCAAAATCCTTTTAGAATACTTTCACAATTTCGTGAACTAGCTGAAGTCATCCAAATTCTTATCCGTCATGATTTCCTTTACTTTAAACTTAGAGTAAAATATCAGTTACATAATAGAAAGAAATGCTATTTCAAATCTGTGTAAATGCATAAGCTCACTGGCCTTCATCTTTCCAACTAATAAATCCAAATTTCACAGAACAGTTCTTCCATTTACTTTAATTTTTAAATTGCCCTGAGGAAGTCATTTGTTCACAGAACATGATATATGCAACTATTTGTATGAAGATCAAGAAGAGGGAATATGTTCAAACCTCAAGAACTGGTTAAGTGGCCAGTTTTGGGGAGCATCAGGATAGGCTGGGTTTCCTCATCCCTGCTCCTTGCTAGAGGGATAGTCATGCTCATTCAGGATGATTGTCAACGGGTATTTTAAAGCAGTAATTACCACTTGTCCATAAAGCTCCTTTAGTTTGTCTGTTGGCTGGTTGGCACTTTCTATTGTCTTCAAGGCATTCTCAATTCTGTTCAGCCTGTACTCACAATATGCCTTCTCAAAGGAGAGAGAGTTACTAAGGAAGGAAAAAAAAAGAGTATCTGATTATTATCAAATAATGCAGAGCACCCACTATATGCCAGACACTACTCTAAGCACTTCGTATATCATTTAACCCCGCTAACAACAGATAAGAAAAGTGATAGAGGTTAGTGACTTGTCCAAAAAATCAGACAGCTCACAAGTAGCAGAATACATAATATGATATTCACTTCCCTAGCCTCCCTTGTTTTCATAGATATTATTAGAATTATTGGCCCTTTGAAACAAACGTTTAAGAAGGAAATCATCAGTCAGCTAAATAACTGTCTTAGATACAAAGACAATCTGAACAATGTTTTAAATAGGTTATTTTAGAAGTTTCTTAAGTCCATTAATAAAATAATAAGCCATATAATGTTTCTTTTCTCTTGTTAAAGAAACGTGATTAGTAAAGAAAAAGTATCTAGAAATCTTAAAACAACACAGTACTTGTAATCAGTAAGCACACAACTACAAAGGCACTAGTTACATACACACACTTAAAAATGCATATACGTTAATGAGATACCTCATTTTAAAGTTTCAATCATAACCCCTGAGGAAAAGCACATATTGAAGCAAACGGTGATATCCTTTATTAACTTACCTAACAAAAAGTTTTTTTTTTATAAATACTCTTATCCGAGACTCACTGACAAAAATTTTCTGAAAAATTTCCTTATCTCACTAAAAGGCTAAAATTCAAAACACTGAATTTTAGCATAAACATTTTAACAGTAGAAAGCAGTATCCCATTTCCCTTTTATTTTTAATACAGTTTAAAATTAGTTTTTAACCTATAATACATTTATATGGCTCAAATAAAAAAAGATAATACACTAAGAAGGCTTTATTCCCACCGTTATCCAAATCTAACCTGTTCCTACTCATCCTGACAAGTGACTATTTTTATTCATTGTTTCTTCTACTATTTGTTTTTACAAGTACAGGCAAATACATATATATATTCTTATATCCTCCTCTTACAAAATGAAGTATATTATATACTGTTCTGTTCTGCACCTTATAAGCCAGTATCCCAAATCGATACAATAGCAATTCAGAATATGTTTACATTTAATGAAATGAAAAAAGACTAACAATAAAAAAACCTTGCTATATATTCTAAATACTGTTAAAGAACTCCGACACTGAAAGATCTTGGCCTAAAATAACACTCACCTAAATAATTTTCAATGGAGTTAGGCAAAGAAGTCCGGCTGACTGCCGTATCATTCTAGAGACCTCTATCAACATGGACATTTATATGCTACACTCTTATATACCCCTGCGCTACATGTTCTGCCCTCTGCCTTTTTTTTTTTAAATTAAATTTCTATGAGTCATTCTCCTAAGAACTCTTGTTATATTTATGCCCCACATCCCTCTATGGTTTACCTCCTCCTTAGCAGCTCAAAGAGAAGATGAGGAAGAAAAGCCTCCCTAAGGCTGAAAAGCAGAAAAGTTACCAGTGGTCCTTTCAGTTTCTGAAACACTATCGGCAAGCCAAAGAAAAAAAAAGGAAGGAAAAAAAAGGTCAGGCCAGGGCGCGGTGGCTCACACCTATAATCTTAGCACTCTGGGAGGCCAAGGTGGGAGGATCACTTGAGGTCTGCAGTTCAAAACCAGCCTGAGCAAGAGTGAGACCCCGTCTCTACTAAAAATAGAAAAATTAGCGGGGCGTGGTGGTGTGCACCTGTAATCCCAGCTACTTGGGAGGCTGAGCAGGAGAATCGCTTGAGCCCAGGAGTTTGAGGTTGCTGTGAGCTAGGCTAACACCAGCACTCTATCCCAGGTTAACAGAGCCAGACTTCATCTCAAAAGAAAAAAAAAAAAAGATCAAAAATCAGCGAATAGTGGGGAAAAAACATGGAGGAGGTTACAGCTACAGTAAAAGTATTTCTAAGAACTGCACAAACAACTGCATCACTTACTTGGCTAACACTTTGGTGTGAGTGTTGATGACATTCAAGGCTTCCTTGAAACTTCCATTCTGAATAAGGCATACCACTTTACAGTGCAGGGCAGTTAC